>JAHDVE020000608.1:0-13852 GCA_022606495.2 Halesus radiatus | reverse complement strand
ATTAAATTAAACTAACATAAAATCAAAAATCATAAATTAAATAATTAGTTTTATTATCTATTACACCATTTTTTACTCATATACTATTTCGATTCGTGTTTATACCACTTTTTTATAATGATTTATGCATATACTTGGTTTTGATAACGAAAGTGTTAATCATGTGTTATATTTTCAATGTATAATCAACAATTGTTTTCAGTCCATCCATATAAATCAATATTTTATCTCACTTTGACCTGAGACCTTGAATTAATTAGAATTATCGTTTTCTCCATTTTTCTTTGGCTATTTCATGTTGCTCTTCCAAATTCGCTATTGTTTTCTTTGCTTATTTCAGACTTTACTTTATACTCAATAGCTCGATCTTCATTTATCTATATTTCTTTTCATTAGGTTATTGATTCCCCTCTTTTTTCGACTGCTACACTTCTCTGGTCTTTTGTAGTCCTTCTAACTACATCTGAAGGGAAACAATTTTCTATTCGTATTATAAGTTTAGATTCTTATAGATCTTCGCCACATTGGTTTGCGACACACCATTTGACGCGCATTATTGTCTTCGTGTTTCGGTGGCCCGCAAGTTTTACTCGAGGAGTCTTACCTGTTGTGTAAGATTATTTATTTTAATGTTTTCCTTTGTCTGGATTGCTTTTTACGATTTATTAATATACGCTTCCAACTTTCTTTGACTCTATTAAAATCTCATTCGAAGGCTTTTGCATTACGTTTTGCTATCCTACAAGGCTCTCTGTGTAGTAACCAGCTACTTCTCGAGGTTGGCTGCGTTTTATTTGAGGAGTTGGTTAGCAATTGAGTATTATGCCTTTTGAATACTTGCTTCTGGAACTTGGAGATAGTCTTTCAATACCTTTCTCAGTAATTGAATTTAGTAGATTAAAAGCTGGTGTTCAGTTATTTTTTCGGCTGACTTGCGTGGATGCTTCATCTATTTTCTGATGTTGCTGAATTCATTTTTTATATAATCTTCAATATCCATATTTTTGAAAATGTTAATCTCGTTATTTTTCTCGTTATTTTTTGAATTTAAATTCAATACTGCTTTTAATAAAGTCGTAGTAAAGGATATATAAAGAAGTACATCTCGAGAAGAAGAAAAAATAGAGTTAATAAAAGTTGTTCTTCTTCGGGATATTGGGAGAATTCAACAATGAATGATTTTTTATCGATCCTCTTGAGGTTGCTTGCGATTATGCATGCTCACAATTTTTCTATTCAGTTTTTCGAAATACTCAAACGGACGAATGGATTTTCTCAGCCTGTTAATTCCGACATTTTTTAACTTTCCTTCCTGGTTTTTAATCTGAGTCAGAAGACTCTTCGAACTATCAGAATTTACATTGGTCATGCTTATGTTCCCACTGGGCTTATGTGGTAACTGGTCAAAGCTTCTGGAATCTTCTGTATTTTTCAGACTTGGGGCTTGATGGATCTGTTTTTTGCTGGGGTTCAGCAGGAATCTGATATCATGGAAAGTTCTGATAATTTAAGGTGTTGGCTTAGGAATCAATATGTTAGTTACAGCAACAGACATTGATAACTCTGTTTTTTATTTGTGCCCTTTTTTAGACAACTCAGTCGTAAATAAAGGTTGGGTCGTGCTGAGTTCAATACATTTGTGATGACTTTGAATGGGTGGAGAAACCTTTTGGCAAATTTGTTTAAAAAGGTTATTAATTTTGGTATTTTTATCGACTGGTTCATGGGCGGATTTCGATTATTTTTCCATCTAATTTCTGCAACCTTAGGAATTTTGGAAATATTTTCTTTCTTTCCCGTCTTCTCCTTCTCGGCTGAGCTTAATCTGATGAAAAATTGATGAGTTTTTCTTCTTTAAAGCCTCGATTTCAGAGTCCTTCAGGTAGAGACTATTGTTACTGGTATTGGTGGTCAGCTTTAGATAATACTTGTAGGAGAAATGTGATGCAGGATTGTGTTAACTAAGTACTATTATTTTTTTCTTATGTGAGAGATCCATTTATTTTTTCTCGCTATGCACATTCGCATTCGTGGCAATCTATGAGATACTTTGATTGGAGCTGTCGAATTGATTCATCACATTTTTGCTGCTCTGCAACACTGCCGAAAAGGGTCGGATATAATGAGTGCTTCTGTTGTTGTTGTGATTTGTATTATTATTTCGTATGACTGGCTTCACATTATTTTACTTTTCTCTTATTGGCGCATTATGACATTTATTGAGATTGGCAACTGGAATACGGATGTTTTATTACTGGTTGCTCTCAGCAAACTCCTGGCATGGTGTGGTCTTTATTCTCTTCTTACTCTCTTTTTTGCTTCCTTTTTTATGTGAACTGTTAGCACCTTCGTTCTTATTATAAATACTTTTTGAGTCCCCGTGAATACTGCCATTACTCTATTTTATAAGGACAGGAGACTGCTTCTTTTTCTTTTTGGTTTTGGTTACACGTTATTCGGGTTTTTTGGGGAACATATGTTCGACGAGAGTGTCGACGTTTTAGATTTGGCCCTCCATAGTGCTCCTTTCCCAAGGACTTAGCTCACCAGAATCTCGTCCTCGGTTATGTTTTATAGACTTTATTATCATTTTTGTTTCAAAAAGATTTTTCGATTTCAATTATTCTAATTAATTATTCTCTATCTTTTAATATATACCATACTAATCGATATTTGTCTTTCTATTTCTTTTTTCTTTTTCGGTTAATACATTTTCTATCCAATTCTAGTTTGTTGGTATAGCTTCTATCGAAGGCAGTTGAATTTAATATAAATATGTATGATCAAAAATTAGGATGAAAGTCAATAAATTAATCGATTAATAAATTGGTGTGTGTTTTTAACTAATATTTCAATTAGAAAATGGATACATGGAACGCAATATTTCTTCATTTTCCGAACCTCCTCGGCAATAAGAAGGTATTTGTAGAACCTTACAGACCTATGTCGGAATTCGCTGAAGGATTCGATGTCTATCACGACGGATAAAAACTGGACGAGACGAAAAGCCTCGAAGAATATGGGTTGAATATATCGGGGACTCATATTCATCGGTACGAGAAAAATAAACCTATGTACAAAATGAATATTTCATTCAAAAACCACAAGACAGGATTGTATTCTGAAATGCAAGTGGAACATATTTGGACCTTCGGTCGAGTGGCTCAGATGATGGGGTTGGACCCGATGCAGATAAATTTCGTCTATGCGGGCAGATGTCTAGAGATGGAAAGGGCTTTTATGGATGAAAGTGTACTGCAGAAGGAAAGCACGATTCAAATATTTGAAAAGTTTCCAGTACCTCGGAGTAAATAATGAACCCTTTTCATTCTTGATATTTTTTATTTTTTCTAAAGTATAAAACTATATGAATAAGGTTTTTTACAAGAAATACTATTTTTGGACAGATATCTTATTTTTTATCAAAAGCATAGTTGATAAATAAAGAGAAAATGGCAACATATTATTAAAATTAGTTAAATACACACGCATACATTATTATATCATATATAAATTGTTTATTCGATCGCCAAAGAGTTAATTCAAGACTTTTGTATTTAGAGTTCTGAAGGTCTGAATCTCTGGTTCGGTATTTTCTACATTTCCATGAAATATGGTTGGAGGATCTTTAGCAGAATATCAATTATCGTCTCCTCTTCTTATGGGTCACTTACTTTCAACTCCCGAAACTCCACAATACCATTTTTATCCAGCACACGAACATTGCACCCGAATCTTATGCTCTCGAAGACTTATTCCTTGATTTCGTACTTGGCTGACTCCACGTACCCCAACATTGTCAAAAAAGTCATTGGGTTGGAATAAGACGCTCCTTCTTTGTAGATGTAGTGAAGATTCTAGCCCTTTAGCCGGTCCTTGACGAAGGCCATTTCGAAATATTTCCCAAGATTATTGAGCACCAGAGTCCGCAGATGCAAACTGTCCTGAGTTCGCATCTCAGTGAACGAATCCATTTCTCGTATACGGACCCCACAGGTAAATACATTTCGATCTTGCTTGGTTAGGACTGTTTCCAAATAGTCATCCTTGCGGCGGATATCCCAACTGACTGCTTTGGCGAGCGTTGTTATAAATTACTAGCGTTTGTCAACTCTGATTCTCTTGAAGATGATCTTACAGAAGATGTCTGAATCGTGGCTACTGTTGATTTGAAACATTGATTAGATAGTATGGTATGCGGAGTAGCACAAAGATGATGGTTATCAAGGTTATTAATTGTGATTATCCAAGAATTTGAGAGGAAATTCTTCAATGTAACTCAGTAAAAGCCAAGGCGAAGATGCGAAAAAGGAGATTGATGTTTATGTTACTATAAAGTTATAAGAATGTATATAATTATAATTATTATTATTTGTTCATTTTAAATTGAAATTAGTTTAAACAAAAAGGGACGAAGGGGAGACAAAGATAATTTAAATTCAATATATTATCAATAAATTTTAACAAAAAGAAACGTTTTTTAAATTGAATAAGACCTCGATTTGTCTTTAGTATGGCTATTTTTTACAATTTCGAATTAATAGTCACTCTTAGATTTTGGTAATTATTTGGTTTTCCCCCCCCCATTCAAATACTGTATAAAACCTCGAAAAACGTTTACTTACTATTTTGAATTGGAAAATATATAAAAAAGGAAAAAAGAATTCGAAAGAAACTCGTCTATATCTATAAAAATCTATAAAAAATAATTAATAATTAATAATAGTTAACATTTCCCCAATTTCTATTAATCTATACTATATTTTTGTTAACACATTCCAAGAAATGAATTTGGATAAATACATCGAACAACTCGAAAGCTGCAAGTTCCTCGAATAACGAGATGTTAGAGTCATCTGCGAAAAGGTAACACCGCCAATTATCATATTCCATAAAAATATATTAAAACATATAATTAACATATAATTAACATATAATTAACATTTCTATCATATTTTATTCCAGGCCAAATAAATTCTGTCCAAATAGCCCAATGTCAAGGAGGTGAAAGCTCCAGTCACGGTTTGCGGAGACATCCACGGACAGTTTTACGATCTGCTAGAACTGTTCGAGATTGGAGGAAAACCGCCCCAGACCAACTATCTCTTCATGGGCGACTATGTTGACCGAGGCTTTAACAGTGTGGAGACATTTCTCTATGTCTTGGTGCTCAAGATCAAGCATAAGGATCGGATCACAATCCTCAGAGGCAATCACTAAAATCGCGAAATCAATAAGCAATACGGGTTCTTCGATGAGTGCGTAAAGAAATACGGTAACTAAAATGTCTGGAAGATGTTTGCTGATCTCTTCCAATTTCTTCCACTGGCCGCGACTATTGAAGGACAGGTAAAATATTTCCAACATTTTTCAACTGTTTTATTTATGTCTATGTTTATTGTTGTTAGTTCTTCTGTCTTCATGGTGGATTGTCGCCCGATATTGAGAAAATCGATGAAATCAGGAATATCAATCGAGTGCAAGATATCCCTCATCAAGGAGTTATGTGCGATCTATTATGGTCGGATCCAGAAGAAGGAAGAAGCGGCTTCGGACCCTCGCCTAGAGGTGCCGGTTACAGTTGGGGTAGTGATGCCACCGACAAATTTACATTAACTAACAACTTGAAGATGATATGCCGAGCACATCAGTTGGTCATGGAAGGCTTCAATTACGCCCACAAAAAGAAGTGCGTGACGGTCTTCTCCGCCCCAAATTACTGCTACAGGTGCGGGAACCAAGCATCTATTCTGGAAATAGACGATACCCTGAATCTAAACTACCACCAGTACGAGCCTGCTCCTCGAGATTCAGAACCTCAAACTACTCGAAGAATTCCAAATTACTTTTTGTGAACGAATGAAAACAATAATTAAAATTAATAAAAAAAAAAAACATTTAAACAAACACAAAAACATTATGCTTAAGAAAATAAATATCATTTTTCAAATATATTATATGTATGTATGTTTATTTCGTAAATCCCTATATTTTTTATGATTTTTTATTTAATATAGAATCAAACATAAATCTTGTAAGGTAGTCCTTTTGTAAATTTAAGTAAACCCTATCCTATTCGGGAAGTCCTGGGTTCTAGACATACATATAATTGTAAACAATAACACACAATAGGTTTTACTGATCCACATATCGCTAAGTTGAGGCAGAGGATTGACATCCAATCTAGTCAGATCTTGCTTTCTGAATAGCTTAACCAAAATTCTAGCGTTATACAAATCATTCAAATCTAAACAAAGATCAGAAAACACACAATTATATATTTAAAAAAAATAGTCCGGTCAATGGCATTGTTATTTTTTGTTAACCTAACCACAAAGATTTTAGTTCTAAAAGTCGGAGTCGATGCAAAAAATTGAAGTCACGAATACGATTTTAAGCTACAAACTCAATTTTATACATTAATTTTACTTGGAAACAGGCTTATTTTTACTTAATCTTAGTGACTGGAGTACAGGCAAATTGGCTCGTTCTATCCCTCTGGCGCTAGTTATTCGGTTGCCCGCTGTGAAATTCAAAAATATTTCAAAATTTAGTTTATCATCAAAAATACGCTCTTCATACCCATTGACAGTTCGCGAAGACTGGGGAAGCTAGCTTTTGCGATAAACGAGACATCAGAAACATGATTGTACTCTTCAATGTTCGTATTTAACAAAAATAATAAATGATGAATTAATAATTTGTTTACCAAAGGTCAGGATGCAGAGATTCGGAACATGCATATTTTTCAAGAGATTGAGATTTGTCAATGAGTTTTCATCTAGAGAATCACATAAAAAAATTATGTGGTGGATTTGACATGTTTATACTATATCTATTCAAAGAGTACTTAAATTGAGTTATTTGAGGCTACGAAGATCCATGTGTGTTAGGAATTCTACAGAGATCAGTTTAAAACGAGTGAAAGACATCTCCTTTATTTCGCTTGAATCTGAATCAACGAATGACGCCCATTTCTTTTTCCGATCTACAAGGGTTCCTGTTCTGAGGGAACTGGTCAGCAAATAATCTGACTGACCGACCAGCTTGGCTTTCATCTTGCGAGAGTGTGGTTAGTTTGCGATAGACTTGAGTGCTATATCTAATGTGACATAGAATGAGTCTGCTGCCTCATCAACCCTTAAATCAGATTCGGCAATCATGAATTAATTCTGGTATATTTAGTATTTTTGTTTATTAACAAACATATATAGATAGCTTGGGGTAAAAATATAAAGCAACCATATGTATTTTTTTGCTTGATTTTTCTCAAGCTTGAAATGAAAATAAAATGTATCAAATACATTAAATGTATTACATTTCTCAAAATCTCTTATGTTTTCATTACTCATATCTAAACATAGTTATATTTTATTTATTTAGGTCTTAAATCCAACTCAAAAGCCTATCAATAAAAAACTACCAATAAACAATGATTTTCAAATTCTCTTTTCAGGTTGCCAATCCCAATCTGATGCTTATTTTTTTATTTAACCAGTGCTTGCATTATTGCTCTGAACATATAATTGCTTTCGATGATCTCAATCGTTTATCTTGTCGAAAGAGATTGATTTTAAGGATCTGATCTTACATTAATTTGGAATCTGCATGTTTGGGAAGACTGAAACATACTCCAGTAGATGATACAAAATATGATGTGTTTATCTTTTTGTTTCAGATGAAGTTGAAAGAGTTTTTGTTTAATTATACATTTTTTACGCTAAAATGCATTTATATTTATGGAGTCGTTGATTCTTATTTTTTTAAATTTAGGTTTAATATAAGGTTTTATAATTATTTAGGCGGAAATGCTCCCGAGCTTATTATGTGTATATATTAACCTAACAAATAAATTATTAGGATAGTATATGTCGGGACTTAGAGCAAAAATATAATATTTTTCAATTATGAGCAAAGTACTTAATTTGACAAACATTCTTATCAAATTAAATGCTTCATAGCTTATTGACATAATTGTATATATAAATATATTTTAAAGGTCAAATTGAAATGACTGAAATTGAACTCCCCTTTGACTTTATCTCAACTGCTGGTTAAAATAAAGATAAAAAGTATTAAACGATGTTAAAAATTAGCAACAAAATATAAAAGGAGGTGATATAGGCTTGATATGCATTTTTCGAAAAATGAACATCAAATATTAAAAAAATTGAACTGACTATTATTTTGTTTGGACCATTGCTCTAAATTTAAACTAAGTTTTGATTTTGAATTATATTTTTTTACGAGTAATAATTTAAAAAATAAATTTAACTACAATAATGGATTCCTTTATTTAAAAAAAGTAAACTTCTTTTAACATATCTTATTTTTTTTGAAACTTATATTTTTTCTACGAACCGAATATAAAATATTAATAATAAAAAAACAAACTAAGTCTTATTTTTACGTAATTCTTATTGTATTTTTTTACATCATTTGTCCGAAGTTCAACATCCATATTTTTCTTAAATTCTACATAAGGTTAACCTGTTAATTGATATCTTTTCTACATCAATGTCTTTCTTCACAAAGAAGAAACTTAGAACTTGAGATATCGAATATTTTTAGTTATGGTTGTCGAATGCACATCATTGTTTTTTCTCCTCGAAATATCCAATATACAACCATCGTCGACATTCTTTCATCAAAAGCCAATAATTTATAGCAATGGTGATAAGGAAATTTGATAATAAAATGATAACAATTAGAGAGAGGGGGGGTTTATACAAATTGGAGCGCCGGTCAAGGCACTCCAGTTATATCATTTTTTTTATATGGAGCCGATCAGCCTGACTTGAAGAGCAGGATGGCGACTTGTCCCATATAGAAGTAAATGAAATGCTTGGTTTCGTGGGTCACGTAAGAACCAAAGTTTCTGCCAACAACGCAATGCCAGGTGGGGTTGAACTTCTTGTCAAACTCCTTCTTGATGAAAGCAGCGATATCCTTTTCGATGTTGAATTTCTCCAAAGCTTGGTTGGCACAGTCAATGGCCTCCTTCTGCATCTCCTCGTTCATATCAGCATGCTTTACGACAGCTTTTCTTTCGGCAGTAGTCATCTAAATATTTAATAGGACTAATAGTGTGATATTAGATATTTTCTTTTTTTTAAAAATTTGATATTTATTATAAAACAAATGAGAACAGATATATCAGGCTTAAATGATTTAAAACATAAATATAATAAAATATTGTAATTCAATAAAATTTATAGTTATTTAGATGTAATACTATTGTCTAATGGAGATATTAAAAATCTTAAAATTCTAGATGTTTTTTCATAACCTTTTATAAGTTATTAGTTATTAGTTATTTGTTATTAAATTATATTTTTTAAATTAGATAATTATATATATAAAATATTAGATTTCAATCATTATATGGAAAGAATTATTCCGTATTATCACTATTCTAATACCATTTTAACCTATCAATAAACCATAGGAAATTATTGATTCTAGAAAGAAATTTTACAATTTAATATTATATCAATAACAAATGGAAAATAATTGCCCGAAGCATGCTTCGAATGCTGTCACCATTATTATCTAAAATATTGAAGTCTCTATCATAGACTCAGACACTTCTAACCTAAACTCCAGGCACTTTCTGAAGTTCTAATATGGACCGGAAAAACACATAATTAATACAATATCATTACCTGTCAAAAATGGTTAAAACTTTATCTGGAAATAGACAGTATCTATTGGTGGAGTGTCTGAGAAAGCACATATCAAAATATATCTGATGTCAAAGGACTACAAATAGCCGATAGCCACTGTGTACTTGGATGATATCCACAACTGTGCACTGAGCTAACTCAAGGGCTAAAGGTTTATAGGAATTCTTTAGTTAAAAGTGACAATTACAGGTTTTACTCCTGAGGTATAGAATGTCACAGCCAAAGCATAATAAGCCAGTCAATTAACCTTGAACAAAAATATTCAGCAAAAAATAGGAAAAGAAGAAAATAAAATTCCTTTGAAGAAGAAGGAATTTATTGATCAAAATACAAATTTACAGAGAATTTCTTTGGAAGAAGAGAAAAAGAATATAAATATGAAAAAATAATGCGGTGAAATGCCCGAAGGATAAGAGGACATCAGAAAAGATAACTTTATGAAATAGAATAGGTTCAATTAAAATGTTAAATCATATGGAGACAGTAACAAAAATCACACTAATACAATACTTAACCTAAATAATAAACTTTATTGACAAATCTCGAATATTTTATATATTTTTAAAATAGAAATTTATGAACAACAGAATGCAATTACCCTCCAGAAATCGATCCATAGCTACTCAATTCCGAAAGATATTCGCTTCAAGAATCTTAAATACAATGGTGTTGAGCCCAGTTACTATAACAACTCAACCTTTGGAGTCGATAAGAGGAAAGGGTCTTCTTTTGGCTACGGACAACGGCGAATAATCCCAAGATGGCTATAAACCAATATGAAAACACACCCTGGCCCAAACACTTATTTTCACAAATCAATACCAAAACATTAAAAACAAATAAATCTGTTAAAAAAGAGCCAAGCCAAATCAAGCAGGAAATATAAAATACGTTTTATTCCAAAAGACTACTAAGTCAGCCGAGCCAACAGATATTTGTATGAATCGAAACATATGAGTTGGGAGGATATCGTTGCTGACTATGAATCTACAAAAGCAAATCATCAAATGAATTGAACTTACTCCTAACATTGGGGAACTAAAAAAATATATTTGTACTAAACTATAAATATAAAGATATAGATACTTAGACATAGAGAATCTTTTTTTTTTAAATATTTAGCGATACTTAACATTTGTTTTTTTATTTTTATTTCATGTTTTTTATATATAATTAGTTTTTCAAAGAAATTTAATGATTATGATGAATTGATATTTCAAAACTGTATCATTCGGATAGATTTAAGGAGATAAAAAATTCCGACTATTTGGTAACTTGGTGATTCGGAAGTAAAGTACTTCAAAATTGATTATCTAAGAAAATTAATATGAGGATGTAGCCATTGTGATTAACAGAGACACAAAACGTCCCAGTATGATATCTTCTCATAAAAAATGATGTATCATATTTTGATAATAAAAAAAAAAATATATTTCAAAATATACAAATTTACCACTAAAATAAAAAAGTAGATATTAGATTAGACATGGGAGTTTACAGAAGCACGCCTGAAACGCGTAAATAAACAAAAACAGACACACAAAGAAACATCAGATACACTAGCTGTGAAATGCAGGGTTGGCGAAAGGACATGGAAGACGCCAGGATTGCTGAATTGCAAGTAAAAGTCGGAGGGAAAACATACGCTATTTTTGGGGTGTTCGACGGTCACGGAGGTACACATTCATTGATGTCATAAATATATATATAACCCACCAAAAACATACATGGAAGTATTCTAGGAATGGAGGTCTCCAAGTTTTGTTAGAAACATTTTGTTCAGTAGTTTGTAAAGAATGAACAACTCCGACTCGGAGATGTTGGCCTTGCTCTTGAACAGACCTTCAGAAGAATGGACGAAATGCTGATGAGTCCCGATGCGAGCAGAGAACTCAACGAAATTAAAAGATCTCACAACGAAAGAAGTGACGTGGGTAATGATGACAACAACAACGGCTCCAATGCGGGTAATCGTCTAATCAAATTACTCTTCACGAATCATTAATATCTTACTTGCCCATTAATAATCAAATAAATATTCGCTTGATACTGGATTGAACTCTTGTAAAAAATAGGTTGTACCGCCAACGTGTTAGTATTTGATGACAACTTCTATTATGTCGCAAATGCGGGTGACTCCAGATGCGCCCTCAGCAGAAACGGGAAATTCGTACTGCTTTCCGAGGATCATAAGCCGGAATCTTCCATCGAAAAAACACGTATCGAAAAGGCAGGAGGGTCCATCATCAATGGTAGAGTCAATGGAGGGTTGAATTTAACAAGGGCTATCGGAGATTTTGAATACAAGAAAAACCCGTCGCTAAATTACAAAGAGCAGATGATCACTTGCCACCCCGATATCAAAAAGGTGCCTAGGTCTTCAGACGATGAATATATCATCATGGGGTGTGATGGAATTTGGTAAAGATATGTAAACGATAACCAACAGATGCTTGACTTCGTGGCTAGCCTCCGCAACAAGCACCAGAAGGACACGCCTTCCAAATTGATGTAAGAAATGCTGGACACTTTGCTGGCAAAAAGCACGATGGATGAAATGGGATGTGATAATATGACTGCAATCCTTATTGAATTTCTGAAGTGAATTCAAGGGAACGTAAGGGTTTAATCAAAATAAAAAATGTCAAACTTAATAATAAGAGTATATAGATAAACACCTATTCTTGTTTTTTTTATGTCTGGAATTTAAATTGTCAATAATATATATCATCATCATTTCTTTGAGTCCCTCCAAACAACTGTTTCATTAGCTCCTTTCGACGTCAAGTAGAACACTGTCACCTGAGGTTTCTTCGTTGTCACGTCTTGCGTTACATGAATAAATTTAACCGAGTTCTCTAAATTTTGGCCTTCGAAATCCACGATATTCATCTGTTTAGAAATCAAGGTATTGGTTGGTGCAATCCTGATTTATGAATTTAGCTCATTTTACCCAAAATTCCCCCATGGCCCAGTTATCAAGGCGTTGTTAGGATTGTTATTGTCCTTTCTAAATTTTAGGCCCAGTGCCCTCTTCTCATCTTCCGGCGGTCGATACCCTCCGAATAACACCAGAGCTTTTTAACTTACCTCCCCTCCCACAAAAACTGGGATATTACGGCTGAGCAATCGAAGATTGATATTCATTTGATTGTTCGTGATTTTCAATATTCGAGGCTCTAAGGGACTGCTCGCCGTATTGAACATGATCAAATCTCTGTTGGCGCATTTGGGGAATAACTCGGGTATACTAAGGTCCAGGTTTGGGCTCAATATGACTCCTAATTTCTCGAATTATCCGTGGTCTATCCCCCCCGCCACAAAGACTTAGTTCTTCTGTCGAATAGCTGAGTGGTTGAAGATCGTTTTAGGCATATCTACTGACTTGTATTGGTTGTTCTCCAGATCTTTCTTGAGGTTGTTTGTGAGCTCGACTTCATAGATCTTCCTGGATACTTGCTTCACTTCAGGCCCGATGAGACCACCAATGATGAATAATTTGTTGTGGGGCTTGGCGAGACAGGCTACTACAGCTGGGTTCAAGAGGTTCAGCATCTCCGATTTTCCCGAACGGTTTTCCTATCTGAACGCTTTTTGGTTTTCATGGTCAATCCTCAAGCAATGGATCGATTTGTTTTATCTTTGTTAGGCGGTCGTCCCGCCAACGCTATAAATATACTCCCGCTTTGTAGAGTCGTCCGAAATGGATACCCAGGCTGCACCATACAATGTCATGAGATCTTCGTTCCAACCTTGTATAGGGTAGATCTTATAGTCCGATCCCTCCCCCTTCGAACTAATGAATAGTTGCCCTTGGCAATATGCAAAGCACATGTTTCCTTTTCCTTTGTCCTTTTTTCTTTAATCCTGATTCAGCTAATCCGAACCCTTTTCAATTTTTCTAACCAGTTCCGCATGATTCGTCTATTTCAGCATAATCTCGATTTATTCCGCGAGTTTTTGGGAGATAGATTTACTGAGAACTTTCGCCTCCACAAATTTTCGACACTCCTTATGATAAATGTTTCGAATCTCTGCTTTGTTAGCTGTGGGATTTTCCTCAATTTGGTTTTTTTCATCTTTGAATTCCCCCACAGAGCTCTTAAATGTCTCGCCCTTTACTTGGACCTACCCACAGAGTTGCCCTTTGCCATTCGTGCTGATCT
>JAHDVE020000607.1:0-34651 GCA_022606495.2 Halesus radiatus | reverse complement strand
ATTTGGTTGTCATTAGTTACCATGCTGGGTCCGACCCGATCTAGTAATAAACATTCGAATAATCTTGCGATGGCAGAAGCAATTGAGATCGGTCTATAGCTGTCCTGGGCGGTTAAGTCCGATGATTTAGATTTGAGAATGGGTGTTATTATGGTTTTTTCCATATTATTTGGTAAGTATTTCTTCGAAATATCAGTAAATAACCTTGCCAGCAACTGTAAAATTGAAAAATAATAATAATTAATAATAACTTGATTAAATTTGATTTTCATTAAATGTCCAACAATAAATAAATGGAGTTCTAAGAATTAAACACAAAAACGCTTAATAATTAATTAAGGAACTAAATAGTTTTTACTCTGTATTATAAGGGCCAGCAATTAAAAATGGTCCTAAACATCACTTTGCAGGTTGCTAACTCAAGCAATACCACAAATGATTTATCTGTAAATTCTATATGGATTATTAGAAAGGTGTATAAGGTTTCAAAAGACAAAAATCCTTAAATTTTAATCTTTAAATTCTATGAAATACATCATAAAATGTCTGAAAACAGATGCAATTCGAAAATCAGAAAAAGCAATTTGGAACTTTTTATCTAAAATTCCAGTACGTATTTCATATAGAATTAAAAAAAAACGAATTATTGTCTTTTGAAACCTTATACATTTTCCAAATTACAAGCATAGAATTACATTGCATTACGGATAATCATTCGTAGTATTTCTTGATTTAGCAACCTGTTAGCGTGTTTCTGGGTGCTGACCGTTAAAATTGAATAATTTTTCGTTTCAAATACAAAATATTGGTTATTCTTATTACTGATAAGAAATTACCTACAAATTATAAATAACTTTGCATGATATATAGCTTACACGAAGAGATTTACAATATACATCTAGTTTTTGTATTATCTACCCAGACGGCAAACGCTTGGAAAAGTGTGTGATTACGACTCCATACCAATTCATGATCCATTCAGTGCGCTAAAATTCTCTTTGGTCTTTGGTCTAATTTAAATTCAGAATACCGTTATTATAAAAACAGTCTTGTTTTAATGTAATTAAAGGATTTTTTTATAAGCTTCGCGTTTTGGATATTTTATTTAAATTATGGGATTGGGTAAATATGCTGAAAACTAAATACAGAGATGCTGCAGGAGTTACTCCATTCGGAGGACCGTTTTTGGTCTTTGATATTTAAATATAGAATTTGCATCGTAGCTTGATAGCGAATTTATCGTTGGGTTTTCGTGGCCGGGTAATCCGGCATAAAATGGTTCAGAAAGTGATTTAATTAGTTCCTTTATCAGAGGAATGTTTGTGTCTTTGTGCCGAGTGTTAACCCTGATCCAGCTGGGTTAACACTCTTGTTTTGCAGGGTTTGCAAGGGTTTTCTGTGTGTTTTTGCTACGTTTCCCCAAATAGGTGCAGCGTATGAAAATATGGTTTTGTATAGTAGAATTTTATTGTCTGTGGATAATTTACTATTCTTACCAAGCGTGGGGTAGAGAGAACTTATGGCGCGATTATAAAGAAATATTATAAAAAGTGACATATTACAATAAATCCTTCTATAAAAATCGCAGCTACAATTTTCACCGGTAGAATGTCTATGAATGAAGGGGATAGAGTACATTGGCCCAAGTCAATAAAGTACTTAGGACTCGTTTTAGAGTCAAAACTCAATTGGAAAAAGCATATTAAAGAAAAAGTTAAGCCAAAATTCTCCTTTTCTGAATGAGGTTTATATCGATTCGAAGCTGAATATAGCGGTGAAAGCTCCCGGCGACGAGACGAGAAGCTCCTTCAGAGATATTAACAGACAGACCTTGGCGTCGCGGCGCTACTGTTTACGCCTAAAATGCTAAATCGAGGATTCGTACTAAATTATTCGCCTTTTCTAAAAACGAAACGAGCGTATCCCCTCGTTTGTAGTATGTTTTACATTCAGATTATCATCGATCTTTCAGGATCAAGATTTTCGAATCTGAATCAGTTTTCTCAAATGAACTTGAAAATCTTTTGTCAATAAGACGATTTTTATTCGACAATAAGGAACTCCAGTTCATTTTTTTTAAATCAATAATGACGTTTAAACTTAAATACCAGTATATTTCGTTTTTTTTTCTGAAGTTAGTTTTCATAGTTGAAACAATTTTCAATTTTCAATTCCGCAAAAACGATTCAAATCTATGGCCGGTCGTTTTTGAGGTTAGAATGTCAAATGTCAAAGCAAGGATGAGGTTTGCCATACATAATTTTATATTACATTCATAGAAAATCATAACTACACTTAATTAATAACATTATGTACCTTTTTAGAAACCTTAACTCGTAGAATAATAATAGTATTGAGCATTGTTATTATCATAATATCCGTATTAACAATTGGTTTGCTCATGAATACTCTGATTTATTTCATTAATAATAGTTTTTTTTATATTGAACAACAATTATAGAGGTTTAAGTCACCTAAATTAAGTTTAAATTTCACTAAAGTTAAAAATACATTTTTAAAATACAAAATAAAATCGAAAAAGAAAAATTTTCCATCCTTATCCAAAAACAGAATACATACCTGACGTTAAATGTTCCAAATACAATGGTATCAATATAACAAGGTGTTTTGATGAGATGATTATGTATTCACTTTTAAATAACGATTTATAAATTCTATGTATTATTACATATAATAAAAGTTATGTATCCAGAATCGGGGTTTGCTGATCTATATGAATATCTGTTTTTAAAGTCGTAATATTTTTCACTGGAGTTCCTTATTAAAAAATCTTTATATTTGCTCTTGAGTAGTTTCTGTACAATTGATCGGGCCATATCTTCTTTGGACATTATAATCCTTAACAATATTTAAAAAAAGCGTTGTACTATAACGCAGACAATAGGGATTATTGTTACTTTATTTTCAGAATAATGTTATTAGACAGATCACATTATTTTATAATAATTATAACATATTGGTAAAAAGCGTTTACTTCGTGGCTTGTCATAAATATAATATAAACGTATGAACTTGTTTTGAACCACTTCAGTTTAGTATATTAATCTTTTTAAATATTTATCATATATTCCTCTTAGATATTTTTCCAGTGAATAGCTCCCACTCCTATACCTAAATATGAAGGTATATCTATCATTATTTTATATCGTATTTTAGTTTTATGAACCATATATGATCGTGTGAAAAATGTTGAGATTCGTAAAGAATGCAAGGCTGATGTAAGCGTAGTGAGCAAGATTAAGAAAGGGACGCTTAGATGGTTTGGGCATGTAGAGCGAATGAACGAAGAAAGGAGTGTAAGGAGAACATATGACGCGAATGTGAATGGAAGAAGAGGCCGGGGACGCCCGAGGAGACATGGCACGATCAAGTGAATCAAATACTTGAGTTGGGCCATGTCAGAAGTCGGAACAACAGAAGAGAATATATGAGGCGTTGTATGAATGAGAATGAAGCAAGAAGTGTATGCCGAGATCGAGTTGTTTGGCGGTCCGTCCTCTCTGCCTACCCCTGCGGGGAAACGGCGTGATGGTTAGTTAGTTAGTTAGTTAGTTTTAATACATTCCTGACGAGAGAAGGGTACTTCCGAAACCGTCGAGATTATTATATTAAATTTTAGTGGTTCAATATGAAATTATAGGTTTATATTATAATAAAGATGACATTCACACCATGTGAAAACACAACATTATATCATTTTTATTCCAATAAGAATCTGGGTTGATTGGAAATTGGAAGAAATTGCCACCTGGCAATAAGCCCACCTCTGCGCTATTATGTAAAAAAAAAAAATTTATTGTGAATACAGCACTTAAGTCCCAATTGGCGGGAAATAGCATCCTGGGGTATGTTGTGAGGCTGAAAGGAGAGGGTAGGGGAATGAGTTGTCGAATGGAAGGAGGAGTATCTGGCTATTCAGATCTGGGGCCCCATTCCAGTTCTTTTTAAGGATAAGATGTCTTTATCCTTAGTCTTAAATGTTTTTTGCTTAACTGCGTTTCTCGGATGACATTAAGTGATTGTATCCAACGTATCTAGAGTGAATCAATTAAACAGATAAAACATATTTCTTTACAACCAAATATAAATTGTTGCACAACACGTGTAAATAACCAAATCAAGATTGCACAACAAAATGCAATACCAAGCGAGCCAAAGGCCTATATTTCACCGTAAACAAGTTAAAATTACACCACAAAATGCAATGATTTCGTAACACCTGCAAATAATGTTGCCGGCGCCCCATAAAAATCGTACGCACATAGGCACGCGTTATATTCCCGCTCACGACCCTGGCCAAGTAACATCTCCACTGTAACGCTGTTTCACCGTGAAAATCGACCACCATCATTTATCTTCAATCTACCCGGACCTGCCTTCCTCACCAAGTGAGAGATCTTTACTCTACCCAGACCCACTCTCCTCACCAGGCGAGAGACCTCCGCCGAAATGCTGCTTCACCTCGGATTCAACTTATCGCTGCCAGACAGGAATAGTCTCTACACCCAGCAACAGCTGACGTTACCTCAAGTGAACTACGAGCTTGCAGCGACCGGTCCGACCCTAAAGCCATCCCCGGATATACCGCAACCTGAGCCCGACAGCCACCTACGAGCTTGCAGCGACCGGTCCGACCCTAAAGCCGTCCACGGGTATGCCGCAACCTGAGCCCGACAGCCACCCAGTCTACCTAGTACGCTCCGGGCGACGAAATCCCCACTTGTAAACTACCAAACACCTTTCTCAGGAGGACTAGCGAATAACAATAGTTATGCATATGTTATAACAGAAGTTCTCATGTTCAACAAACTCGGCTGGCCGACAGGCGGAATTCTTTGCCCTTTGCCATGGGTTGAAGCAACCGATTCAGGAGCCTACGAGGGTTCTTGATGTCCAGACTCACCGCTCCAATCAAAGAAAAATGTGGCACTATAGGTCAGCAGATTGGTTCGATCTGCGGGCGCATTTTAATGCTTTCCCATGGTCAGCTGTCTGTTTTCAGACTTCGAATCCGTCCAGATGTGCCCAGGAAATTAGTGAAGTCATCACATCTGCGATGGATGGCTTCATTCAATCAACCATTAAAGAAACTGGCGTAGGTTCAAAGCCGTGGTTCAGTCGACAATGCTCCGAAGCAGCTCGACGAAAAAACGCGGCTTACCGAGCCTACAACACATCTCGAACGTCAGAAAACAGATCAGCATATAACAAATTGGCAAAAGGACAGTAAGAGAATCATCAATAGGTCAAAATTTGAGCACGACCTACAGATCAGTAAAAAGCTGGCTGCCTGCCCGCATGGCAGCAGGGCGTTCTGGTCGCTAGCGGGCTCCATAGGTCGCAATTTCTGCAAATCCAGTCTGCCGCCTCTTACCAGACCTGACGGTTCACTAGCAAACACTGCTACCGAAAAGGCCAACCTTTTAGGGAAAATGTTTGCAGAAAACTCGGCCCTCGACGACCGGGGTGCCATCCCGCCGTCGTTTCCTCACTGCGGCTTCTATATGAAAAAGCTGAGGATACGGCATCGGGATGTACTCCTTGTCTTACGGGGGCTCGATGTTAATAAAGCTAGTGGGCCTGACGGAATACCTGCCCTAGTATTGCAGAGGTGTGCTGCAGAAATCGCTCCAGTTTTAACAAAGCTCTTTAAAATGTCCCTGAAATGTAGCTCTGTGCCCTCTGGTTGGAAAAAAGCGGTCATTCATCCTATACCTAAGAAAGGTGACCGCTCCAACTACCGCCCCATAGCGATCACATCAGTTCTGTCCAAGGTGATGGAACGTGTGATCAACGACAAACTGCTTACATACCTCGAGAAGAACAAAATCATTAACGACCGCCGGTATGGATTCCGGCGGAACCGCTCGTGCGGTGATCTTCTCGCGTATGTGACGCATGTTTGGGGACGGTGTCTGGAACGTTATGGTGAGACTCAAACGGTCTCACTGGACATTTCTAAGGCCTTTGACCGGGTTTGGCACCGAGGACTTGTCAACAAACTGCCTTCTTACGGACTTCCCGTTTCCTTGTGTACAGTGATTGCCGACTTTTTGAGGGAGAGATCGATTCAGACGGTTGCTGATGGTTTCATCTCTTCCTCGCATTCAACAAATGCTGGCGTCCCACAAGGATCGGTTCTGTCTCCGACATTGTTTTTGTTGCACATCAATGACCTCTTGACATGTGCACCAATCCATTGTTACGCGGATGACAGTACAGTCCATGATAGCTTTTTATTTGACAAGCCCCCAAAGGGCACACAAACTCCAACGGCTCGGAGGGCTTTGAAGCAGAGAATGGACGGTTACCTCGAGAGGGTCTCCTCTTGGGGTAAGAATAACCTCGTCGAATTTAATGTTTCAAAGACCCAATCATGTCTGATTACGTCTAAAAGGGATCGAAATGACAATCTAGTCTCCTTTAATGGAAGCAATCTTCCCAACAAGCCCTCCATTGATATGCTTGGTGTAACCTTAAGTGATCAGCTCAGGTATGGGGTCTCCATCGAAACCCGAGTAAAGTTAGCCATGGGCGTATTGTACAGAGCCCGCAGATACTTTAATAGTACACAACTGCTGACCCTGTACAAATCGCAAGTGCGCCCATTGTAGAATTTGGCAGCCACCTCTGGTCGGGAGTCCCAAAATATCTGAAAAAAAACCTTGACTCTGTGCAGAAACGGGCGGTCCGTTTGATAGATTCGCCTATCTTAACAAATGGGTTTGCAATCTTTGGAGCACAGACGTCGGGTGGGAATGCTGTCCTTATTCTACCGGTATTTTAATGGAAGATGCTCCGAGGAACTAGCGTCATTGATCCCTTCGGCACCGGTGCATAGTCGGGAAACACGCCAAACGCGCCCAACATTTGCACACGGTTGACATTTGTCACATGAGAACGGGTCGCTTCTACGACTCGTTCTTGTATTCAACAGCTCGGCTGTGGAATGATCTGCCGGCCTCTGTGTTTCCTCCATCCTATAACATGGGTCTCTTCAAGACCCAAGTTCACTCCTTCCTATCCTCTAAAAGATCCTCCACACAGCATCCCCAAAGATGATATAGGCCTTGAGGGAAATTGTTTCCTCCTTGGTCTCCTGTGTGGAGTTACTGTAAAAAAAAAAAAAAATGCGTCCCTGTGTGCCAGTGCCTAAATATTTACAGTCCCTTTTGCAGGCCTACACGTCTCGTACAGTGATTATTCTTAAAAAATATTGATACTTGCGTAGTTTTAAAAAAAGAAAATATCAATATTATCGTAGTCTAAGACTTTCAACATTATTAGTGAATCTCTGAAACTACGGCGAATGGTAGCCGACACTATATTGCTGTATAAAATCCTAAATAATGTAATAGACTGCCCTGAACTCCATTTCAAATTAACCTTAACATACCATCGAAACATACGCGCCACACCAGACTATTTTACATAACAACAAAACAAACGCTGCAGCTAATTCACCAATTTCCCGTGTTCTTCAAACATTTAGCAATTTTTGTCCCAAAATAAATCTCGACGTATTTTTGACTCCCTACCGTCATTTATGAAAAATATTACTCGTAACATTAATTCGCAATTTCAACTCTCCAGTACATAGCATTATTCAGACACATAGGTCCATGTCATTGGTACAGATCCATGTAATAATTTTCTAAAACCTTGTAATTTGTACACCTCTCATTTTATACATGTACTTGTTTGTTTCTAAAAAAAAATAAAATTGTCGAATAATAATGCTCATTTATGAACCGAATTAACGAAATTGCGATGTTCGTTAAGTAACTATGCGAAAAGTCAGAAATATCAGATATGTGATTTAAATTCTAAAAATTATAATAAACTGCACTTGTTAAGTATATGTGATGCGCCTATAATTTTTAATAATACTGTGACAATTAAACGGCAAAACTCCTTTTAAAAATGTATTGTCCTTGTCATGTAATCGGAACCGCAGATAAGCAAGTCCCGAGGATAAAGACAATGTTTTATCCTTAAAAATTACCGGAGTAGGGGCACTGGTCACCAGACACGAGTAAAGCCATTTCAAGTAACGTTTGGATTCTGAATAGTGATCTCTCAGCAGGGTGATACTGATAGAATCCCCTATCCTGTTATAAAATGTTGATGAAATTCTAACTTCCTCGGCATACCTGAACTTATTACAAGCAAACATGTTTTTTTTAAAGTAACTCCACACAAAAGCGACCCGTTCTTATGTGACAAATGTTTGGCGTGTTTCCCGGCTGTGCACCGGTACCGAAATAATAAATACCGGTAGAACAAGGACAGCGTTCCCACCTTACTTACGTATGTGCTAAAAAAAATTGCAGGCCCGTATGTTAAGATATGCGAATCTATCAAACGGACCGCCCGTTTCTGCACAAGAGTCAAGAGTTTTTTTTCTGATATTTTGGGGCTCCCGACCAGATGTAGCCACCAACTTCTACAGTGGGGCGCACTTACGATTTGTACGGGGTCAGTAGTTATGTACTATTACGTTATTCAAGTGAAACCGATGCTAGATCGAGTGGGAAACTGTATTTACTGCTTTTTGTGGTGCTCTATGCGGTTTGCATCCCACTGATGCCCTTCATTGAATTAAAAGTTTATAATCTGACAACATTTTTGTGGTTTTAGGCATTTTTTGTAAATTTAATATAATAGTATCGTTGTTTTTATAATATGTTACGATAACGGTTTTCCGAATCACACTTCATATTAGAAAAAGGAACAACACCCACGCCATATTCCTGGTGACACACCATGACCGTCTCATAAAAAGGTATTATTTAAAAGAGGAAGCAATGAAGTGCCTTTTATCCAGTTATTCTTGTCATCGTTAACTGAATAAGGAACTGCAGTTCAAAATTTGGAAAAGAACTATTTTCTTTACGGTATTGTATGATATTTCCTTGTACGAGGTGTGTTCAAAAGAAAAGTTGAATTTTGAATTTTCGCGGGCTGTGTACATTCGATTATCGATTTATTTTTTTCTTATGTTGGTACACATATGTTTATCATATGTTAGCATTATCAGCCATTTTGGATCAGTGGTTTGTTTTTGACAACTGGAAAGGTTAATCACGTTTTGTTTTTTCATCGATTTTTTATTAAAAAAAATTTTTGTATAAAATCGAAAAACATCGATTTTTTGAAGAAATGCTGATAAGGACATAGAAATCAAAGCAAATCTAAAATTTCACTTTAATCGGACTGATGATGCCCCAGAAAACGGCTATCAAGTTTCGACCAAAACTAGGAAATTCCTCCATAGGATTAACAATTATTAACATTTTTTTTCTAAAAAGAATAAAAAAATTTTTTTTGAAGAAATGCTGATGAGGATATAGAAAATAAAGTGAATCTAAAATTTCACTTCCATCGGACTGATGATGCCTCAGAAAACGAACTTAAATAAAAAAATCGAAGAACACCCAAAAACGTGACTAACCTTTCCAGTTGTCAAAAACAAACCACTGATCCAAAATGGCTAATAATGCTAACATATGATAAACATATGTGTACCAACATGACAAAAAAAAAACGATAATCGAATGTACACAGCCCGCGAAATTCAAAATTCACCTTTTCTTTTGAACACACCTCGTATACTCTACGGATATTTCCAATAGGTTTTTTTAGCTCCACACGTGCGTTCCGGGATTTGGATCGCGCCGTGATCCCATTGGTGGATTTTTTTAACTATGGATTAGGAACGCGCTGTTCATACCGTCGTAATATTATAACCCAAGTAGTAATTTTCTTAGGAAATTCACTGCACAACCACCTATTGGAGAATGTCTCCACTGGTGGAAACCCCCACCATATAAAACAAAAGGGTCAACCTTTGTTTGCTCATGGGGGAAATATTCCAGTGTTGATGTTTTTTGTGGAACATGTCGATTTTTCATGTTTGACAAACGTCAAAGATGAATCCCGCGCAACGCCGTCGGATTCTGATAACAAAAACATTGGAACGTCGCCAATATTCGTCATTCAGCGTTAACATTATTAGAGAATACGCGAAATAAGACTGTGATTCACAAGGCGTACGGCATTTGCCTGTAAACAGCCGTGATCTGTCTAAAATATTTCATCATGAAATTTTATCACTAAACAATATTAGTAATAATAACAAATGTATTCCAAAATCAAGTAGTATAATGTCTCCAAGATCAAATGTCCTTATTATTTTTTCTTTTACAAATAAAAAAAAGATGAAATCTCAATAATAAATCACAATGTTCGTGGAACTGAGTGAACTCATATAAAAAAATAGCGGTCCAGCGAAGGGAAAAAAAATCTATATATATATGTACATGCATTTGGACAGCGGCGTGCACAGAGTTTGTAATGAGGGTGGGCAGTGGGAAAAACAAGGAAATAATTACCGACATTTTCAATGTAATAACGGATGGTAAAACGATTTTCCTTAAATAGTATTTAATTAATAAAAAAATTTAAAAGATTGATAAATTATTTTAAAAGAAAGCCAACATGATATGATCGATATTACGTTAGTAAAGTTGTTCTAATCAAAAGGTATACCAACACATGGCACTAATTATTGCCATATTTGCTGGCATTGCAGAAAAGCACTGCTTTCTAGACACGAACGTAAACGAGTTGTCCCTTGACGCGTATCACACATGTACGTTTGAATATATAGAATAGATTCAACATTTGAATATTTATTTATTATATTGTATATGCCCTATATGGTGTTATGAAAATTCAAATTACAATAGTGGCACAGGTGCAAAACACGTCACAGTAGGTACACAGGTAAAATAGATACAACAACTAAATATTTCATTTGTCTCACGAACAAATTCAGCAATAACATCGTGTAAGTACCATTCCAAAAAAACAACAACAGAAGCGAATATACAAAACACTCCTCACCTTCACTGACGCTTATACTCTAGACACATATCGTAATAATTGTTGAGTATGTATGCAATAATCGTCTTTTTGTATTTGTATTCCGAGCAGTTGAACATACGGGGTCTGTCGAAAAAATATCGAGAAAAAAATTACTGACTGCGCTAGAAGGGGTAGCGGGATGCGCCGAGTGGTTGGGACGGTAGAGGGAAGTCGCAGCTACCAAACGCGCCGCTGCTCAATCCTCTCCGAGCAACGCTAGAGCTAGCACAGTGATCCGTGCAAAGTGTGTTTTGTCGTTGCGTCCGAAATCAAGATGCAACATTTGCTGGAGCAGCGGGAGGCCGTCAAATTCTGCGTTCGGCTGAAAAAAACCGGTATCGAGGCCCTGGCGATGATTCGGGAAACCTTCGGAGATGAACCCATGTCACAGGCAAGAGTTTACGAGTGGCACAAACAATTCCAAAACGGCCGGGAATCAATTGAAGACGATGTGCGATTTTGCATCACGACAATGCCCACTCACACTCAGGAGTTCCTCGCTAAGCAAGGCGTGGCGACACTGCCGCAACCGCCGTACAGTCCCGATTTCTTTTTGTTTCCCCGCATCAAGCGAAGCCTAAACGGACGCCATTTGGAGACTTTGGACGAGGTGAAAATCGCTTCGACGCAGTGCCTTAAGGGGGTTCCGTCTTCTGCCTTCCAGGGTGCCTTCCAAGACTGGAAGAAACGCTACAAAAAGTGTATTTTTAAGAATGTTAAATGTTTGTACGTTTATTGGCAATAAATTGTCGGAAAAAAAAATTCTCGATACTTTTGCGACAGATCCATGTGTACTATATCTGAAAAAGTATTACCTTCTGCGTGAAGTCTAGGTACAAGTGAATTTTTGAATGACTCAGTCCTGAAATTATTGTTACAGTTGAATAAAATTTTAGATCGAGTAGTTATAGTTGGAATATTAAATTTAATTAAGTTGACTATATCAGGGTTGTATATAATACCCTAACAATTTTTTAAATTAAAGTTACGTCAGAAACAACTCTTCTATCTGAGAGTTTTAATGATTTTAGTTCTTTCATTAGGTCATTGTAATTTATAGTTTCAATAGATAATCTAAGTTTACGATTTAGTTTCGACTAAGTACCGTCCCAAAATATTTTTTTCTCCTTTAATGGTAACTATATGTGCAAAACTGTATGAAATTGTGCGTATAAAAATAATGATCGTGTAAAGCAAAGATTTTCTCTATGGATCCCGATATGGCTCCCACGTGGGGATCGGTATGAAAAAAAAGTATCGTCTAAGAACGCCTTTAGGTCTAGGTAAACACCTCCAAGGTTTCATAATCAGAACAAAACGCTTTTGGATTAATTACCAATTACTGTTATCTACAAGCTTTTAAGAAATTTAAAAATACATTTCAATATCTTTTGAACTTTTAGTGCTACTTATACTGTAATTAATTTTGTGGTGTTTTGTAAAATATGGATTATTATTGATAATTTGATCACTGCGAATGTTGTAATATATAAAAAAAAACATGATTGCAATGAGGAACTCCAGTGAAAAATATAATGGCTTTAAAAATATGTGTTCATATATATCAGCAAACCCCGATTCTGAATATATAACTTTTAGTAACTATGATTATACGTACAATTTATAAATCGTTATTTAAAAGTAAAAAAATCATCTCATCAAAACACCTTGTTATCTTGCAACCATTGCATTTGGAACATCTGACATCACGTGCGTATTCTGTCTTCGGATTGATATAAACATTTTGATATTTTCAATTTTGTTTTGTATTTTAAATATGTATTTTTTTAGTTTAGCAAAATTTTAACTTAATTTGGGTGACTTTAAGCTCTATAATGGTTATTTCAATATAAAAACTGTTATTCATGAAATAAATTAAATTATTCGTGAACAAACCAATTATCAAGACGGATATTATGATAATATTAATGCACAATACTATTATTATTTTCTGAGCTAAAGTTTCTAAAAAGGTACACAATTTTATTACTTATATGATGGTTTACTATGAATAAAATATAAAATATGTGCGGTAAAGCTCATCCTTGTATTGACATTCTAACCTCAAAACTGATAAAAACCGACCGGCCATAGATTTGGAGCGTTTTGGCGGGTTTTGAAAAATTGAAATTTTGAAAATTATTTTAACCATCAAAACTAACTTTAGAAAAAAAAAAGAAATATACTATCATTTAAGTTTGAACGTCATTACTGTTATAAAAAAATGGGCTGGACTTCGATTACGATCGATAAAATAAATTAGATAAAAAAAGTTATACGTAATAACTTATAAATAGCAAACTACTTATGAAAGTCTTAATTAATATCTCGGGAAAGTCATCCCGTTACAACAGATTGAACGGCCTCCGCAGTCGAGGGGTTAGGTTCTCGACTACGGATCTGGAGGTCGCGGTTTCGAATCCCGGCGTGCGCAAATAAATTTTATGATTGTGTTAATTCATTTCAAATAAAGTAATATATAGGGATACTTGCGGCACTTTCCAGGGTGGTAGATATACTCTTAGTATCGCCCTGGTGAAATACCACCATTCATAATTGAAAAATTACTTGAAATGGCTTTAGCCGTGTTTGGTGGCCAGATCTGAATTGCCAGGTACTTCCTCATCTCCTTCCCCCACACCCTTCAACGTGGATGCCGTAGTCTCACTGTCTACGGTTAGCAGGTTGAGCAGTTGGGACTCTTGTGGGGTAATCAAATTTAAAAAAAATGTATTTTAAATTCTGCAAAAATTCATAAAGAATCATCATAAGCGTAATACTTAAAAAAATTCCACCTTCTCAACGAAATCACTTTTCACAGTATTTTCAGTACCAAGTGTTGAAGATATATTTAATCTAGTTTTTATTATAAAAAATGTGCAAAGAGAAAAATCTTTAAAAAAATCAGGAATATTACACTTATATATATTATACAATATAATATTATAACACCTAATTTTAAAACAAATCAAATGCAAATATATTTCATACAAAACATATTATAGATAGAATCAAATTAAATATTACGTACCTACCAAATTAAGAATCGTGACTCCTTAACCAGATACAAAAACTCCTCTTTTCTGATGAGGTATACACGACCATGAATTCCCTTTAATTAAATACATTTTGTAAATTATTTGTAAAGCAACTTACAAGAAATAAAAAAAAAAGAATCATATTATTGTAATACATGCACAGATATTATTATAATACGTGTTATATAAAACACTCCTTGAAGTGATTTTCAAAATATGCCTGATACTAACGATGCAAAAATTATTTATTTTCTTACTTGATAAAAATTATTCAAAAATACGGTAAAAAAAAAAAGTGGACATTCAAGGTCCAGATCCTCCATTTATACCATATGGATGCCCGATAGATTTATTTGTGTCACTTTCTCATTGCTGAGAATCGTGACCCCCAATCCAATTTCCCTGGTGTACAAGGCTCCTCCACTCCTCGCGATCCTGCGCTACGTGGATAGGTACGGACACCGACGTTCCGGACGCCTGCGAAATTTGTTCACTCCAACGCATCGGTGATCTTCCTCTTATTCTCCTGCCTTCCATTTTGCCAGTGACCACGAGCTTCTCCGGGTTGGAATTCTCGTTTTAGTGAGCAACGTGTCCGACGTATCTGAAGATACGCTGTTGGCACAGTTGATAGATACCCTATTGTACTCGTAGATGCCAAGCTCTTCAAGAAGTGATGTGTTTGTGCGCCTGGCTGTCTATGAAATCCTCAACATTTTCCTCCATCACCACATTTCGAGGGTTTTTGCCACCTTTCGCTGGCTCTACGCCCGGACAAGTCTCACCATTGTGGTCTTCGTTATGCCTCTGTCATTCCATATATTTGGAATTTTTCTCATTCTGTCTTTTATCGTGGAAATCCTTCTTTACACTTCTGTTTTACAGCTTCCTTCATCACTTATGGACGAGCCTAGATATATGAATTTGTTAACCGTTTCGAAGTCTGAGAACATTTGTTTATTAATTTATTTATTTATTTAGCCCCATCACAGGCTTTTACATGGACATTTATAAATAATATTGAAAACGTACGTATTTATTACAACAGATAATATAAAAAGATACAACATAATTTGAGGATTTTATCCAGAGTTAAATAGTTTCAAATAAGCTAGCTCCACTCGATGAATAAACCCTACTTATGCATGCTTATACTGTAACATTGATGTGCCAAATATGTCAACAACATCCAAGTGTTTGTTCCACAGATGTTGAATCCGTCACGTAAGGGAATAAGTCGGATTGTCACAATAAAATGGTAGGTACTGTCGTGCCCTACCAGGTAGACGATAAGCAATCAAATATAACAGTTCGGGCTTATAAAACATTGAATTATCAATCTTAAAGAAACATCTTAAATCGCAAATAATTTTATTAAATTTAATTAATAAAGTAGATAATCATAGTCTATGCATTCTCTAGGAATACCCATTCTAAAATTTACGCTGGATTCTTTCAATTGTTCTTACAAATGTATTTTCCCTGTCGATAAGCATTAGTTTTGATTTGGCTTTGTCAATCAGTAGCCTAGATTATGGCTTTCTTCAATAAACATAGTTATATACAAAGGCAACAATATGTCTAAATTACGTAAAAAGCTTTCCCAACAAGGATCCATAGTTGGATTTCCTAAAATAACCTAACCACAGTTTGAAGATGGTTTTGAACGTCGAAACAGCTGTCACAGTGACGCTCAAATGAAGCTATTAAATACATGTAGAGAAAAAATACGAACTTTAGCACCTATTTTGATCATTAATTAAATTTACGTTTATAAAACCATCTCCAAGTATAAGTCAAAACCGTCTTTAAAAAATCCCTCGAACATTTGCAATTTCCTGTGATGTTATTTTTCTAAGCCAGCCAAATCACTTTGATTAATCCAAATCTGTTACTATACTGATTATTCATACCACGTTAAGTAAATAATGACTAACGTTTGATCGCGTGATGGTTTTACTTAGCATGTACCTAAGTAGTGAGTACGAATACCGACCCAACAACGAGGGTGAGCTGGCGTTCACATCACGCCCGGTAAATTTTTGAGGTCACCCCATCGGCGCATATCTTATGTGTCCCTAAATACATTATGTAACAAATATATCCGATGATCATTAATTTGACAGTTTTATCAACGCCGCGAATGATATTTTCTGTCTGTTTTTATTCTGACCATAATTTCAATCTATCTGCATGGAACGACTAAACGTTGAACTGTCAAAGTGACGTGTGCGTAGTTGCATTGACAGTTTAGTAAAAAACAAAACATTGTTTACAAAGCTATACAAGTAATAAACAATATTATTTTTCGTCGGAAACAATCACGTTGTGGTTTGGAGGGAAATGTGTTAATACTTAACAAACGGATTGCAATCTTTGGAGCACAGACGTCAGGTGGGAATGCTGTTCTTGTTCTACCGGTATTTTAATGGAAGATGCTCTGATGAACTAGCGTCATTTAAACCGGTGCATAGTCGGGAAACACGAAAAACGCGTGCCCAACATTTGTCACATGAGAACGGGTCGCTTCTACAACTCGTTCTTGTGTTCAACAGCTCGGCTGTGGAATGGTCTGCCGGCCTGTGTTTCCTCCATCCTACAACATGAGTCTCTACAAGACCACCTTCCTATCCTCTAAAAGACCCTCTACACAGCATTTCCAAAGAAGATATAGGCATATGGAAATTATGTCCCTCAGAGCCTCCTCTGTGGAGTTACTGTGAAAAAAAGAAAAATACGGAATATAAAATAATAATTCTGTATTACAGAACTAATTTAAAAATTATAACAATAATATGAGTAAAAATATATATTTAAAACATAAATTATTTAACAACAACAACAAAAAATAAGAAAAACTTAACTGACCAGCTATAAACAAAATCCGTTTCGGGACACTTAAATTGGCAAATTTAGTTCATATTAAGTGTCTATACACAAATACGGAAGGAGAAAAGATAATATTGACATAATGTGACAATAAAAAAAGAGGAAAAAGACATAGTATAATAATTAAGTATAAAGAGATGTGAAAAATAGCATAGATTAATCAATATATTTTTTTATCAATAATGACGTTCAAACTTAAATTCCGGTATATTTGTTTTTTTTTCTAAAGTTTTCATTGTTAAAATAATTTTCAATTTTTCAAATCCTACCAATATGCTACAAATCTATAACCGGTTGGTTTTTATCAATTTTGAGGTTAGAATGTCAAAAAAAGGATGAGCTTTACCGTACATAATTGCATATTCTATTCATGGTTAACCATAGCTAAACATAATAATAGTATTGAGCATTAACATTATCATAATATTCGTATTGATAATTGGTTTACTCATGAATAATCTAATTTATTTCATTAAAAATAGTTTTCTTATATTGTAGCTTCTAAAATCACCCAAAATGATGTCTAAATATCGCCTGTATCGGACGTGATCGCCTCGGTCTATTCACATGTCTGCCTAACATGTTCTCATCGACCCCTCAGAAAGTGAATGACTTGAATTAAGCGTCAGAGCAGTACGGCAGTGGGAAAGAGAGGAGCTTGTCGGGCATGCACAGAGTACGGTAGGTCCGCGCGTCGTAGACTACCTCAAATAGCCTGCGAAAATCAGTTCGAACCAGTTAGCCTTCGGTCGCCCGCCTGAAAAGACACCTTTTCTCTCGATTGCCCGCTCTTACTTCTCATCTACTCGCCTTCTTTTCTTCTGACCACCGCTTATCTTAGACCTCCATCGGACTACTGCCTCGCACTGGATCCAGACCAAGCATCGTCACAAGGACAAGGCCCGCAGAATTACAAAAGTCGTAAATAAGGGCATTGTCGTTAGTACCGTTCCTCCTTGCAGAGGGAACGGTAGGTCGTGCTTTCTCCCCTCCCAGCCCTCTCCGAAGATCGGGATCAGCTACCGCTACAGTTCGTTTGTATGCCATTACGTCTGGTACATCGCCAAAATTTAAAAAAATACGTATCTAAATACAAAACAAAAGTGAAAAATCAAACTGTTCATACTAATCCAAAGACAGAATGCGCATGTAACGTCATACGAGTATGTTCCAAATGCAATGGTACCAATATAACGAGGTGTTTTGATGAGATGATTTTTTATTAAACTTTTAAATAACGATTTATAAATTCAAGTTTGCTGATCTATGTAAATATGTATTTTTAATGTCATTATATTTTTTACTGGAGTTCCTTATTATGTATACCAGATAATTTAAGTAATGTATGTATTGACAGGGTGGGGTCATTGGGGTTCAGTAGAAAACAGGTAACTTAGTTGAGTGTCAAGTTTTTTTATTAATTCACAATGTAAAACACATTCTTTACTGGTAGGTATTGTTGGTTTCACTTAATTACACGAACTATTTCTACGGGTAATCTGCACACGACCCAGTGGGGAGATTTCTAGTCGTCTCGATGTTGGTGTTGGAAGCCTCGGAGAGCAGATGGTGCTTCCGCTTGACGACCGGTTTCAGACGGCTCAAGAGGAGGGCCAGCAGGGGGCCAGAGGCGCTCGACTGCTGTATGGTGGTGATTCCTACGGCTGTGGGTATGCGCTTTGATGGAACCACGGCGTCGGAGGGCAGGAGGCGAAAGGCACTCAACTGCACTCGAACGGTTGAGGTTTGGGTTCGGTGGTTCCTGCCGAGTCGGTTGGGATTTCTTCCCGCAGCGTCTCGGGCTGGGGAGACAAGCGACCCGCTTGCTTTGTAGGAGACGGAACTACGACGACTGACTTTGCTTCGGCCAAAGTCTGCCTTTTTAATCATATTCGAAGGTGACATCGGGTTCTTTCGGTCGCCTGTCTTTGCCGTCCGGCGGCTTGTGATTGGCTCATCGTTTCTGACCGAGTTAATCCCCTTACCTGCTGGCTTCTTCTGGCGACTGCAAAATTTTCGGAATTTTAAGCCGGGCATACATTAGCCGCAGGTAGACAGACCTCGTGTACCGTTTAAGGGATTACAATCGGTGTTTCCCGCACTTATGGCTTGTATCAAAGTATTTTACCACACTTTACAATTAATTACATGGCAGTACTTTATTTCCATCAAGAAAATTAATTGTACAAGTCTCGTATAAGTATCATACTATATTCTGTTACAAAAATTTCTTCGTCGTTATTCTATCTCTTCTCTATCTCTTATTTATCTCTTCTCTATCTCTTCTCTATCTCTTATCTATCTCTCCTCTATCTCGTCTCTATCTCTATATATGAAAGTTTGTGTGTCCTCGATATTATTGAAAATTACTCTATCGATTTCGCTGAAAATAGCAGAGTTTATAAGGAACCCGTCATGTTGTATTGAGGTTAGCCCATAGATATACCACTCTGGTTAGCCACAGATTACATATTCAAAAGAAAAACGTTTGTTGGGTAGAATATTTTCAAAATGGAAATCACAAGTAGGTATAACTTTATTATTTAGATACATTTGTTAAAAATAAATGATTGGAATGAAACAAAAATTTTAAATTAATGTCTTTTTTTTTTTTCTTTGATTAGAAATAGACCCAAACGACAAGTAAGAATTTACAACTTCATAACTTTATTCCAAAAAAAAATCCCGAGCAAGGCCGGGTACACATCAGCTAGTATTAAATAGAAAAAAATCCCCTCGTTTCAAAAAAATGAGGGAAGAAAACCTATAGAACCTTGTTGTATTTTGGTTTTGTCTCCAACGACGAGTAACGCGGCCGCGTCACCGCAGTAATCAGTAAGTGTGGCTATAAAGTTTATGAATAATTGTTATCTGTTTTAATGTCATTTCAATTAGCGAGGTACTACTGATAAACTCACGCACATTATTTACTCACCAACTTGTAATCATCAATGAAAATATTTAATCACTGATAATGAAATTAATTCGGTTTTGAAATAATTTAAAGGTTATCATAACGAATTTGCTACATAATCATTTTCCTTTACACTGCCTGTGAAAAAAGAATCAAGGATATTTGATTTTGAATTAGAAATAATTGTATACGTGTGTAAGGTTTGTACTTAACGAGAAATGTAACGCCTTGAAATTTAACACAAAACTGCATTAACGTCATCTGTTAGCTCCTGTGGTTTATAGTAGGAATTTATAGATAAATCCACCTTCAAAAATTTTCACCATAATTCGCCTCTGCATTCCGAACTTATATGTGTAAATAATACAAACTTGAGTCGAAAACATGATGTTTGTATGCCACTTAAAAAATATATGTAATGTTTGAAAATAATATATATATTCAGATGTCCAGTTGAAAAAGCAACTATATGAAATTAAAAAAAAACACGTGTGGTTCTGATCTTTAACATGTTACAGGTAAGAAAAATTTCACAGCATTTCTTTAAATGCTACTTATGTCAGTAGTCTGGAGGTTGTTTGGCGATTCTAAATATGTTGTTTTTATTAAATGCTAGCTCCCGGCCTTGCTCGGGATTATTTATTTGTTTCTGGAATAAAGTTATGAATTTGTGAATTCTTACTTGTCGTTTAGGTGCCATAATCGATTTGACAGTAATGCCCTGTGACAACTATTACTATATTTAAACAAAGAAATTAAGTAACATTAATTTAAAATTTGTAAATTTTATTTTATTTCAAACATTTTTTTTTCAAAACACATCTAAATGAAAAAGTTCTTAAGTAGGTACCTACTTGTGTTTTCCATTTTGAAAATATTCAACCCAAACAAACATTCTTCCTTTGAATATGCAATCTGTTGCTAACCAGAGTGGTATATCTATGGACTAACCTCAATACAACATGGCGGGTTCAATGTTTTTCATACTAATTTTAAAACTTTATAGCAACATTTTTAAATATTGGATTTCACCTTCCCGGCACTAATAAGAACAAACTTATATTTTCAGCAAAACCGGTCGAGTAATTTTCGAGCAAATCGAGGAAAGAGAGACAAACCTTCATATGTACGAGTATATACAGAGATTTATTAAAAGATCGTTCACGCCCTAAGGGTTTTTTTTTAATATTAGTGTGCTCCCTCTGTCTTCCGTATTAACATAAATCTTTTTATTTTTTTAAATCCCTAGCAAGGCCAGGTACACACCAGATAGTATTAGACACAATTAAAATTATTTCTCCATAACACAATACTGTATTTCGGACCAGCTCAAGTATCGGGGCTTTATTTTAGAAAGAAGCCCGAGTAAATCCGGCCTTCAAGAAACTGGGCGTCTTGTAAAATAGGGCTAGCAAATTCTTCAATAGTGACCAACTGCTAACTCAAGTACATCCAACAGTTGATTTTGGATCATTCAACAGACAGATTGCCATTTCTAATGCACAGACGCAATACATGCATGCTAAATCTGTTCTGCAGATATGTAAAAGGAGCATGCTCGAAGGAGCTAGCAGCGTTGATTCCAAACATCTTTTTTAATTTTTGATATAAATTTTTTTATTCAATATTTTATAATAATGTTTTGAATAATTACCTACCTACTTTAATCATTTTTTGTTTATAATTTGTCTACTCTTTCATTATTGTGTTATATGTTTATCATTTGTCTATTATTATTTTTTAGTATCCTGTATATTCCTGATCAGGAAAGCTCGTATATATTAATAAAGTGGCGATTACAAAGTAATTTTTAATCAATTTATTAATAATGACGCCACAAAGTGAATACCAATTTCTTGAAGAAATTATAATAATACGTAATTGCCTTATGATACTTTACAAAATAATTCAATTTTAAGTAAAGTGGCCAGTGGCAGTTTGAAAATGGCCTTAAACAGCTGTCACAATAATAACAACTAAAAATACTTGCAGAACTTAATAATAACATTATTAAATTTGATTTACATTAAATTTAAAAAAAATTAAATTGAGTTCTACGAATTAAACACAAAAACAATTAATAATTAAGTAAAGTGATTTAAAAGTTTTTTTTTATTTCATTTAAATTATAATGTCAAGCCACAAAATGATTGGTTCCTTCTATAAATTAATAATATGTGACAGTGCCCGGAGACAGATGATACGGAGGTGGCAAATTTAGAATAACGTGAAGAGACTATTTCCAAGACAGGATCTACGTCTCTGAACGAATATTCGGCTTGAATTAATGATCTAATCGCCTGCAAATCGTTAACGGCATGCTAATTAGGCTGGCTTAGGTCCATTACTTTGTAACAATGAAAGCATTAAGTCTCTAACGTCATTCCATCCAAAAGTATGCAGGTTCATAACCTGTCGCCGCTGCTAAATATTTGACTATTGTGACAGGTGATCAGGATTCCTTATAGGGAATAGAACGTAGAATGACAGAGATATTCATACGAGATATTTACGTTCGCGATAAATAGTTTTAGGCTAAATGAGACTAATTCGCGCTCACAGATGGCGCTGATTTAAATACTTTAGAAAATAAAAAGGTTTAATAATAATGACAATAATTGGATGATTTGTATGGCGTCGTTTTTGTGACCAATCACCTCAAGGGCGCTGTAAAAATATGACTTGCTATTCTCTATCTAATTATTTACAAAACAGATACAGAAAAACGTACTTACCTGGCAGGTCGCTTCAGATGAACACAGTTTTATTAGAAAATTTAAGTATAGAGATGATAGTTTTACAGTTGCTATTTTATCCTCCTTTTCTATTGATGTTACATTTATTAGAAGACTAGTGGCAAAAGAAGAATTGGTATTTATTTGAAATATTTATATTTTTTAGGACTGGAGAATATTTATAAAATGACCTTAAAAAGCGTAAGAAGTTTTTAGTAGATATTAACCTTTTTTCTTTCACATTTAGTTATTTACAGTGTTGCGGGCACGTAATGCATTTTAATATTGGTATGAATTATTTGTTGGCGGGTATACGAAATATGAAATGGAATAAATTGTTATTGTAGATGTAAAATATTCATATTCCGTATGTACACCCGCCAACAAATAACTCATTCCAATATTTAAGAGCATTTAGCACAAAAATTATTTTTTAACCGTCTGGAGCCAGTGAGACTATGACATCCCATGGGGAATTTTGTGAAGCTGAAGGTATTGGGGAGGGGAGGGAGATGGGGAAGAGGAAAGTGGAAAAGTACCTGGCTATTCAGATCTGGTCACCAAACAGGGCTAGAGCCATTTCAAACAACGTTTCGATTCTGAATGGTGATTTTCACTAGGGCGATACTGAAAGTATCTTCCACTCTGGAACGTGTCACAAATATATACAAATATAACACAAATTAATCAAATAAAATTGATCTGCGCACGCCGGGATTTGAACCCGCGACCACCGAATTCGGGGATCGTAACCACTCAACCACAGAGGTTTGAAGTGATTTTATGCGTGCTTAGTGACCATATGAATATACCGAAACTTCTCAACCTACCCCCTCCTCGTCTCTCTTCAGTATTCAGGCTCACTACATTCCCCAAAGCTGGGGATGCCATAGTCGCACCTCCCACTGCCTTCGGGTAATAATTACGCCGATAGAAACGACATATTGGATTCAACTTTGGCATTTAGTGACCTCACGCAAGATGATGTCAACGGGAAAATAGTAAACGCTCGGTTAGACTATCTAGCTTTATCTAGGTTTCCTGTTCACGTGATTTTTACACATTACGTATTATTATTATATCCTGTTTCTTCACAATTTCATCATTAATACTTTTATTAATACATTACGGAGGTGTGATGTGTGGTCACGTGATGTACTGAATTGCGAGTAAGTACTTAACACACACTGGCAACATTTCCCGCTAAACATTGTTAATATTATATCAGTCCCGGTGACAACTAAGTAATCACAGAAATATTTTAATCATTCCAGATATCTAATAATTATATCTTTTTTTGACTCCCTACCGTCATTTAAGAAAAATATTACTCGTAACATTAATGCGCAATCACAACTCTCCAGTACATAGCACTATTCAGACCAATAGGTACACATACACGCTCAGACACATACACACACGCTCACAGTAAACCACACGCGCACAGACACAGACATATACACTTATATAATATACACTTTTTTCATATACCTTTTTTTTATATTTTCCGTGTATTATTCCCTAGCATTGTACTAACCCCACCCGGTAAAATGTATATACTCGTAACCATTTACTAGATATTACATAGAGACATGTCATTGGTACCGATCCTTGTAATAATTTTCTAAAACCCTGTAATTTGTACACCACTCATTTTATACATATTCAGTTTGTTTCTAAAATAAAATTTAAAAAATTAAAATAAACATACGAAAGGAAAAAGTTACTACCCGTGGCCGTGATCATCCGCTCAGCATTCGACTGCTCTAACTACTGGCCCCCTTCAAACCCGCTTGACCTTCCAGTAAACGTAGTTAACGGACCAGTTGAAATGACTTATTTTCCAGTGTTATTTTATAATAAAAAATACTTTTTAAATATTTAATGAATCTTTACCTGAAGCTGGCGTACACATTCAATTAAAAAGCCGCAAAGTATTAAATGATTGCACAATCCCAACGTTTATTGATGAAACTCTACGAGTGTAAAGGTTTGTCGCGATAACTAACGCCCGTTCTTTCCAACTTTTCGAGTGATTAATCTCAGTCACCGATTAGCTAATCAGCAAGTGTTTTGTTAAGTATTAGCTCTGTTTGCATGTTTCCAAGCATTTTTCATCCTAAATTATCTATAGAGGTCTGCCCACTATAGAATAGTATCCGCCAACTTTCATACACGATAAAATAGTATCCGCCAACTTTCATACACGATAAAATAGTATCCGCCAACTTTCATACACGATAAAATAGTAGTCGCGAACTTTTAAGACAATAGACTGATATCAAAGTAAAAATTTTCAATCTAAAAATAACACAAATGGGTTAATATTGTATTTATTATGAATATATATCATTTGTATTAAAAACTAAAAGATAACATTTTGTACTTAACAAATGCGTGTGTTATAAATATGCTGTAAATAAAGAGTTAACTTGACTTTTGATAATTCCGCAAAGCACAATGTTCATTTCCTAGATTTGACATTTGACGTTTCTCGATGAGTGAAAAAACAAAACAAAACGTAGGTTATAATTACTAAAATAAGTTAGTTTGTCTTCAGCTCTATTTAAAATATACAATAAACAGATTAGAAAACGGAAATACATATTTGTCATTCAATAAATGCATCGCTTAATTAAGATCGTTAAGTAATAATGACAATCGACATTTCGGTGACGTTTGTTCACCCCGTTGACACTGTTTAAACTAGTTTTCTGCTGAAGGGGACTATAATCCACAAAAATCGATATCCTAAATTGATCGAAAATTTCGTTGGAAAGAGCGTATTTATGCATTTGAACAGTGTTGAGGTAAAATTTCGGCACAGCTTGCTGGTGAGTAGGGTTGGGAAGAACGACCGTTAGTGGTTAGATAGTGGCCCGATAGCGATAGACTCTTGCATTCAAAACCCGGTCGCGGTAAATAACCCCTATTTCTCTTTGTTTTCTACTAATTGCATTTATTATGAAATCAATAAAATACAATCTCATTCAATCTGATACTAAGTTCGGTGATCGTGCTTTCAGAGTATCAGGACCTAAAGTCTGGAATGAACTGCCGCATGACTTAAGAATTATCAAAGACTCGACAGAATTCAGAGCTAAACATAGAACTCATCTTTTCAGACAATCACATCCATAAATGGAAGAAATGCACAGATAAATTACTTAGCTAGGCTAGCAGGTTAGTGCTTACCTAAAGTCACTTATAGAGTAAGTAAATTTTTTCACGCACCGGTTCGCAAATACGTTCACAGCCCGCAACACTGTAAATAACTAAATGTATAAAATATATATATATATATATCTATTAAAAACTTCTTAATCTTTTAAGGTAGTTTTTAAAATATTCTTCAGTACTAAAAATTATAAATATTTCAAATAAATACCAACTCTTCTTGTGCCACCAATCTTCTAATAAATGTAATGGAGAGGGGACCTGCCAGCTGCAGATTAGTGTGTTTTTTTCTGTATCTGTTTGAACATAGAGAATAGGAAATAATATTTGTACAGCGCCTTTGAGTTGATTTTTCACAAAAACGGCGCTATACAATTCATCCAATTATTATTTTACCATCATGTCGTATCCCGATCCTATCTTCCTCTTCCCTTTCCCCTTCCTTCGTGTTTTTTTCTCTTATTTAGCTTCATAAATAAAACGCCAGTATTTAACCACTGTTAGCACAAGAAACTTTTTTGGCTTATATTTTTTTAACTTCCCATGTATATATATTTGCATTAAAAACTTTGTTTTTTTACAAAAATAAATAAACGTCGCTTACTGTGTGCAGATGTTATAACATGACGAAAGTCCCCTCCATTTTGAAATTTGTTTTCAACTCCTCTTTCTACCAAATAATAATGGGGTTTAAACCTAAACCAATTTCCCTTAGTTTATTATTAAATACCAATCCTTTAAAATATAAACATTTTCCAATAACAATAATACCTACTTACCCCGTTTTCTTTGCATTAAAAAGTAATTAGTTTTTTTTCTGTCTGAATGGCGTTGATTGTGAACAAACCTTAAAAATGCATACATAACATTGGTAAACATTAATTAATGAAGCTATACAAAGCGAACGATTTGAGACAACTAACATAATTGCATTTAAAATGACATTTAAAAATAAATGCACTTTTGTTGTTATCAAAACACTATCGGGGGCAAGTGCAACAGTTGTTAAGAAATCCTTCCGCAGTTCAGTGACTCTAAACCTTGAGGGTGCATCCTGCTTCACGTAAATACTCAGTCACTCCATGACGGCCTCCATGGTCGAGGGGTAAGGCTCTCGACTACGAATCCGAAGGTCGCGGGTTCAAATCCCGGCGTGCGCAAGTAAATTTTATTTAATTAATTTGTGTTGTTTCACAATTAATTCATTTAAAAATAATATATAGTATATTTGCGCACGTTCCAGAGTGGAAGATACTCTCAGTATCGCCCTGGTGAAAGACCACCATTCAGAATTGAAACGTTGCTTGAAATGGCTTTTAGCCGTGTTTGGTGACCAGATCTGAATAGCCAGGTATTTTACCCTTTTCCCAACCTTCCTCTCCCTCTTCTCCTTCCCCTCCCCCAATACCTTCAGCCTAACAACATTCCCCAATTGGGAATGCCATAGTCTCACTTTCTCCAAACGGTTGGGAGTAGTTTGGGACTCTTGTGTGGTATTCATATAAAAAAAAAAAGTCACTGCCACAATTTCACATACCGAATATAATTTCCATATCGTCGCAGGAAAGCAGTACAGCAGTAATAATGACGGGTTACCATTCCACGGGTGTTTATTTTTTGTTCTGCGTTGATCTATCTGTGTCCCGTGACTACAATGAAAAATAAGACCCGTACGACGTTGTAAAAATCTTCGTTTTGTCAATATTACGTTTTCTAATTGATATAGAAGCCTTAAAATCCTCATTTTTTTCACACGCCTTTGGCTGTTACAGCAATATTGCTTTCCTGCGACGATATGTAGAAAATTAATAATAAACTGGAAAGTTGACCTGATTGAAAGGTTCCACGCTTCACACATTTTTAACACTTCATACAATTATGACCGTATATTTAGACCAATGATGCATGGGCAGAAAGGCCAATTTAGCTATTTGTGAAACGAGTAGTATCCATGTACCAGATAGCAACTTTAAATATCACTACAACCGCGCCTAAAAGGCAACCAAAATGCTACATTTGAAAATTCTCAAATAAACTGTTCTTGAAATAATTAACAATGGGGATGTATTTGCGAGATGACGCGGAAATATTTCTTTCATTTTTCGGACGTTTGAACTTGTTGTTGGTAATAGCAATCTTTTTAGGTAAGTTAAATAGATTCTTATTTTTCCCGTCCCTATTGACGGATCTACAACAAGTTTATTATGGTAACATTGCCCTGATGGAATTATAATACCGGCTTTAAATATGATATATTTCTTTCATTATATAATATTGTTCGTTTGTATGGTAGTGCATATTTGGCTGCAGATGGGTTCATTAGATTAGATAATAACGTGCCCAACTATCATTTACAGCATGATAACGGGTAGTTTTTGCGACTGCATCAAAACTTCTGAAGACCGTTAAGCTCTTCCTCTACTTAAAAACACTTTTCGTAGATCATTGCATTACTATAATAACCTGAACCTACGTCACTTTCCTCCCAATTTAGGTACAGCCACAGATCAAATAATAAATAGAGATGCCCTAACACGTAAGGGGAAGGAACCAAAGTAAAGTAGCAACCAAGTAAAAAGGTCCGGCTTCTTTACAAAAACGGGATATTTTGTTACAGTGTTTAGTTTGACCCTTTTTATAAATGTTTCGTAATTTGCTCACCGCACTCAAAATTGCACGCGACACAAACGTGGAGGGCAGTGAACTAGGCTGGTGCAAAAATGGGTGTCACGTGACCTTTGCCTCCAGTCGTTGAAATCGTACTTATATCAAACTTGGCTAACTGAAAGAAGCTTTTTGTATTAGATAATAAGGAAATATTATGTTATGTACGATTTATTGTTGTCGTTTATGTTTTATTTTTTATACATTTGTCGAAATATTTATGCTTTAAGTTTGTTATGTGTGTTTTTATTTTATGTATAATATTGTTACCTTAAATCTAAATTTTGAGTTTTGAATAACAAGCTCCTTATAGACAAACTACTAAAAAGTACTTTATCAGGACTTTTTTGCATTGTATTTTTTTTTTAAGTAAACAAATTTAAAAATTTAATAAAATATATTCTGACGCCAGTGGTACAGTAGGTTGTTCATCTGTACCATTCACTTGTTTCTCTCCTCAATAAGACCCCGGCGCAGCATCCCCAAAGATGACATATGTGTCAGGACCTCCTACGTGGAGTTATTATTAATAAAATATATTATATTCGAAACGTTCTACGAACGTTTTATGTCGGTGGCCATCTTCTTTTATTAACCTTTTTTAGAATATCAGTTATCGCGCTAATGAACTGACGAAATATCATGATTGTGTTGCATGCTGATTTATTTCCTCCTTTATAGCACAAAATACACATCGCCGACATAAATTTAACAAAATGTCGGAAGCAGCTAGCTATATAAAGAACTCATATAACCGAGCAGTGGCGTAACGACCGCCCACGCGGACTGGGCAGCCGCATGGGGCACAGGCCTAGCTGGGCGTGCGAGACATTCACATATCGCATTAGGTGATATGTGATTATCATTATGGATAGTAATATGTATATCTTACCAAGCCGGCCAAACAGAAAAATTTGACTTTTAGAGAATATTTTCACTTTTTTAGTTTTTTTTTTTTTTTAGTTGTTCGTACATTTAAGTTTACAAAATAACTAATTATAACTTATATACTATTATGTTATATAATGATAATGATAATTTAAAAACTAATAGATTTTTTATTGCTTTACTTAATGTGCTTTTTACAATCTATTTTAAATTTATTAATTGGTGCATTTTTGATTGGGTCCGGCAGAGCATTATAGCATTTCATCCCATTACAAAATATACTGTTTTGGGTATTGGCTTTGTTCTTTTTCGGTAGTCTAATTTCCTTACACGTTCTTGTATTATGTATGTGAATGTCCATGTTGTAAATAATTTTGTAGGAGAAATATATTGGTAACAAGTTGGTTCTGATTTTATGTATAAAAATTGATGCGTTCAATGTCACCATTTGTTTCACCGTTAGCCAATTTAATTCCTCTAACATTTTAGCTCCTTTTGAATATCTATTTCGCATTGATCTATTTCAGAGAATTTGTAATTCGTTCTGTTACACAAGAAAAGTATCGTTGAGCAGTAGTTAAAGTGTCGTCTTTCTGGCCAATTTTGGACGTATTCTTCCTAAAATGAATAGGTGTGAGCCATCTGCTTTGGGAATATTAGGAACAATCGTTGCAGGTAATTTTTTCGGGACTTTTCGTCCAATTTTCAAGATGCTTTAAAAAAACTTATTTAGGAAAATACGTAGATTACTTTTTATTGATTTTTCCCATAACAAAAATGATTTTTGTGTAAAGGGAACGATTCACGCCCGGCAATCCACTTTTCAACTACAATATTCGGCGAATCAGCCAAACGTTTAAATATATATATATTAGTTTTTGACCCTTTGAAGGATGTTAGTCAGTTAATAATATCAGTTAAATGTATTTGAATTCATTTTCGTTCTCATTCCTTCATTCTAGTCGGGTTATGAAGTCGTTACTTCAACAAAACGCCGTTGGTGTCCCTGTCTTGCGCTGCTTCGGTGGCCTGAACAATTATATTCCCAGTCTTTTCTCGCATAGTCCTGCATTATCTAATAAGGAACTCTAGTCCATATATGTAAATATCAATATTTACGTCCAAACTTAAATACCAGTTAAATAATTTATTTTTTTAATTATAATATTTCAAAGGCCGCCAAAATGCGCTAAACCGACCAGCTATAGATTTATCAGTTTTGAGGTTAAAATGACATTTGTCGAAACAAGGAAAAGTTTTACATAGTAAACCATAAATAATAAATGTATGTACCTTTTTACTGAAATAATATGTATAATCCATAAATGGTTGGTTGTCGGTTTGCCTATGAATACGAGTACATCATATTTGAGTACCTTAATATCAAAAGGTACCTAACGACTACCTTTGTTATGTTAGTTTCTATATGGGAAACATAATTTAAATTTTTTAAACTATTTTTTTTAAGTTACATTTTCCATATAGAAGTTGCCATAGTGAACATAATTGCATTCAAATCTAAAACAAAATGTAAGTGGTCGTTAGGTACCTTTTGATAAAAAGGTTGCTCTCAAAACAAGATCAAATCAGATAAAAATTTCCATACAAATCCAAAACCAGATTACGCGTGTGACGTCAGATGTTCCGAATGCAATGGTACCAACATAATAGGGTATTTCTTTTACGTGATTTTTTATTCACTTTTTAATAACGATTTATAAATTCTATGTATAATAAACTTGTAATAAAAGTAATAAAATGTGTATATTCTGAATCGGCGTCGCTGATCCATATGAATATATTTTTGTAGGCCGTAATATTTTTCACTGTAGTTCCTCATTCTGATGTAAAATGTTATAGTCGGAAAGACGAACATACATATTCACATCTTTAAAGAAATGTATTCTCAATCATAACACACTTGCCCGGGGCTTGGAGTACGTCACTGCGCCACTGTCACCGAAGGTACCTATCTACCAACAAAATTTCGTACCTTTAATAAATTGGTATATTAGAAGAAGATTGCTGTAAGAAATATGCATTTATGCACAGACGAATTTAATTAAATGTTTTTATTTCTCCAATTAATATTTTATGCGACCTTGCTTCCGAGTGGATCCGCTGGGGCGCAATGTAATCGTGGTGTAGATACACCTTACCAATAGATCATAAATTACATTTCCTACGTTGTGATTATTTTCCGTCAGGTATTTGCCATTTAAGATTGCCAAACTTCACGATAAATGCAGAGACTAAATTATGGATTTTCATATCGGAGGTTGGATACAGTCAGGTCCGTCATCACCTGCAGGCTTCATCCGAAAGAATTCGGACGGCGAATCTGCACTCGCGCCACTAAATTTTAATCTGAAATTTAGACTATCAGTCAATTTGCTGTCAGGAATATTTTTGTCAATGTTTTTCAATAAAATATTCATTTTTATTCGGCAACATCGACATCGACGCAGATACTGCTGACCCTGTACAAATCGCAGAATTGGCAGCCACCTCTGGTCGGGAGCCCCAAAATATCGGAAAAAAACCCTTGACTCTGTTCAAAATCGTTTGATAGATTCACCTATCTTAAGAGGAACGTCTGCGCTGCCTGTTTCATACGTAACTTAATTTTGGATTTGAGTCCAAAATACCCTTCCAAACTGAATGATATATTTTTTTAAAGGTTTAGTAAATATCTAGTACGTATGAGAAGTATTTTATTATTTTTATTTTAAATTATGAAGTATGGGCCATGAAATAAAAATAGTTTTCATAATTTTAGAGGCAACTTAGAAAATTATTTGTGGGTTTATCGTATTTAAAATCATATTTGCTATGTAAATATAATTACAAAAATAAAAATATAAAACAAAACCTATTTTCGGGTCAATATTTTAAATTATGTGCGGCCCGTTTCATACATAACTTAGTTTTGAATTTGATGTAAAAGTACTCATCTAAATCAAATGATTTTTTTTCATCAAAAAGTATAAACACGCCAAACGCGCGCCCAACATTTGTACACGGTTGACATTTATCACATGAGAACTGGTTGCTTCTAGTCGTTCTTGTGTTCAACAGTTCGGCTGCGGCATGATCTGCCGGCCTCTGTGTTTCCTCTCTCCCAAAACCTGGGTCTCTTCAAGACCCAGGTTCACTCCTTCCTATCCTCTAAAAGGCCCTCCACACAGTATCCCTAAAGATGATATAGGCCTTGAGGGAAATTATTTCCCTCAGAACCCCCTGTGTAGAGTTACTGTAAAAAAATGTGGCGAGTTTTTTTAATAATAAAAAATAATAACTAACGACTAATTTGAATTGTAATTGTCCCGACATACCTATCGATTAAATCGAAATATGAATCGAATATTTCGATTAAATTGCAAAAATTAATCGTTTGTTTAAAAATCTTTAATTTATTTCGAAAAATTAATAGATTCTTCAGGGTTTATAATATCTCAAAAATTATTTACAAAACAAGTGGTGTGATTCAAATTCCTTAACATCCGATTTCCAACAAAAATATCTTTCGATGCATACCCGCTACAAATATATTTTTCTATATATATATGTATTTTTTTTTCACTTTATTTTTTCTTATAAAGAGCACCCCCTTCCTAAGTGCATTAGGAAATAATACATATTGCACAAATCTGTTATTCGTGTAGAATATGTAACAAATTAATACTGTCGAATATTAAATAAATAAAAATATGTAAATAATGTAGCTAATGCTATAATACACGTTTACATTACATGTATTATACATATTGCTGGCAAGGAAGGAAAGAAGAATACATTTAGAAAAACATTAACATCAGATGACCTTTAAAATTCTGCCGTAAGCAGTGGCGTGCAGTTCATAAAGGCTAAAAAGCTGAGCCTATCATATCAAAAAACAATCCATTAATGAAAAAAAAAATTCAAAAAGTATTTTTCCATAGATTTTTGAGTTTTTTTTTAGCTTAAAAATCGTTCTAAATGTTTTCGTAAATCGTTTAAACATGAAAAATTAACATTTATTTATTTTTTTAAATTATAAAGTAAATATTTTCAAATATTCATTGGGTATTCGGTTATTTTCATTAGTTTCTTTTATTGTCGAAGAAAATGAAGAAATAAATGAGGATAGCATATTAATGTTTATGCTTTGAAAGGTACCATTTATGATTTGCTGTCAAAACGACATGGTTCGTGAATATGACGTTGTTAACGCCACGGCGATCAACGTAGGTGACAGCCATCTTACCAGCCAGTGGGTTTATCTACATAATAATGACTTTATATCCAGTTGGAAGTGTTTCGGAAAGTGCAGTTTTAGATCGTTTATTAATCATGCATGAAAATATTAAAATTACTTTTAGTTTTAGGGATCAGAAAAAAAAACTTTAAATCATCCACACATTTTTACCAGCCAGTGGGGTTATCTACATAATAATGACTTTATATCCAGTTGGAAGTGTTTCGGAAAGTGCAGTTTTAGATCGTTTATTAATCATGCATGAAAATATTAAAATTACTTTTAGTTTTAGGGATCAGAAAAAAAAACTTTAAATCATCCACACATTTTTACCAGCCAGTGGGGTTATCTACATAATAATGACTTTATATCCAGTTGGAAGTGTTTCGGAAAGTGCAGTTTTAGATCGTTTATTAATCATGCATGAAAATATTAAAATTACTTTTAGTTTTAGGGATCAGAAAAGAAAACTTTAAATCATCCACACATTTTTACCAACCAGTTGGGTTATCTACATAATAATGACTTTATATCCAGTTGGAAGTGTTTCGGAAAGTGCAGTTTTAGATCGTTTATTAATTATGCATGAAAATATTAAAATTACTTTTAGTTTTAGAGATCAGAAAAAAAACTTTATTTGTGAAAATACTCTATTAAAACCAGAAATTTAAAAACTACATGCAACTTACCTTTGGTCACAGATTAATGCACGTCAAAAAAAAGTATAAAATAATGAAGTGTTCTCATTTCAACACCATCGGATAAAGTCGTATTAAAGACAAACACTTCATCAATCACACACCATATCAAAATAATATGCAACCTTCGTCAGATAATAAAATACCAGTTTCTCATCCTTACAAGGCATCGAAAAAAGATATTGAAGTATTTATTTTTTATTTTATCATCGAAGATAACATTAACGCCTCCCAAATCGAAATACGAAACCGAAAAGACACAGAAAAGAAAAAGATAACGGTAGGAACTGGAATTCGAACCCAGGACCTCATGGTCTATCCGGGACCTGCGCTCTATGCCAACTGAGCTACCCCAATCCATCCCGTCATTTTTATCGGTATCATTCTTCGACTTTAAGAACTGTCAATATCATCCTTAATTAATTCCCATATGTTTTTTGGTTGCTACCTTTTTATAACTA
>JAHDVE020000606.1:0-87093 GCA_022606495.2 Halesus radiatus | reverse complement strand
CATAGCACAGAACAGGGACGCCTGGAGGCGCCTTGTTGATGCAAGATGCGAGTAGGTTAAAATTTCCAGAATTTTTTGCAATATAAAGTAGAGGTATGTCATTTAAATTGTAGTATATTTTGTATCCTGGTTCTGAAACATGTTGATATTTATCATTAAAATTGTGGTTAAAACAAAGTCATTCATTATATCTTCAATAAAAGTGAAATACTTTGTGTACACCACCGTATAATATATAAATATTACATGTTTCGGAAGCGAAGCTCCCCTTATCAAGATACACAGTATACTAGGAAATAATGACAAGATTAGACAACAATAGTTGTCTTCACTTCCGAAACATGTTGATATTTATGAATCAAATAATAGTTGATACAAAACATTTTCTATTAATTTAATTAAAAATGACAGGACAAAGTAATTTTACATCTATTGAAGAAGTGGGGACATTATTTCAATAACAAAAAAAGGGGAAATATCATTTTTAAGAAGATTTGTCAAGGAATATCGTGTTCATATAAAATGAGAGTATTCACCGTTATTCATTGTTTCTGTATTCACAGATATAAATTGCACTCTCTGTTTTCTTATTTACCACGTACCAGTTTGAAGATACTATGATAATTAGGAATATAAATTTAGGCGGAAAACCGAGGAGAGCAAAGTAAACCTGCCGTAAATTGTATCACCGGGTACGTTGAAATGGCTATCTTAAATCTTAATTTAGAAGAATATTTAACGGAAACTTACACAAATATCCTTCTCTTGGCACATGGAGCCCCACACTTGGAAGTTTGATTGCAGAAGTTCACAGTTCTCCCAACACTGAAAAGGAGAAAACAAATTAAATATACAATATACGAATTACCATCAATCAAACAAAATCACAATTTGTAAACAATGTGTGTGTGTGTGTTAATCGAGACATCCCTTTTTAAATAATCGATTCAAATTTATTCGAATTAATTAATAGTTAGTGAGAAATGGGGCTATTTTAAGCCATATTCAGATTGAAAACTTAATACCTTTTTTATCATATGGAAAAGCGAATCACGGTTTTGCTTTGAACAACTCAATCACATTATGTACCAAACAGAAAAAAAGCTTAACATTAGATATACTCTACATAAATCAATGTAAATTTGTTTTTTTGTTTGTCCTCGATTTTCTCGAAAATTTCTGGACCGGTTTCGCTGAAAATAGCACAGTTTATTCTTATTAGTGTCGGGAAGGTTTAGAGAGTAGTTTGAATGAAATCCAATATATAAAACTGTTGCTAAAACGTTTTAAAATTAGTATGAAAAACATTGAACCCGGCATGTTTTATTTAGATATAACACTCTGGTTAGCCACAGATTGCATATTCAAAAGAAGAAGGTGTATTTGGGTAGAATATTTAAAAATGGAAAACACGAGTAGGTACCTACTTAAGAACTTTATGATTTAGATATATTTTGAAAAAATAAACGTTTGGAATGAAATAAAATATTCAAATGAATGTTTCTTTATTTAGAGATAGTTACTTTCGCTGTCAAATCAATTATTATACCCGAGCAAAGCCGGGTACACATCAGCTAGTTATACTATTAAAAGGGAGTGTTAGGGGTTACTATGTACATAGAAATGTAAAAAAATCTATCGATTGAATTAGTAATTTGACTGAATCCAGATATTCATCATCATTTTTCGGTAGTCGTCATGGGAGGGGTAATATTTGTCTAAAATTAGATATTGACAGGGAGGAAACAACAAAATCAAATTATGTTTACCGATTACTCTCTTAAACATTATTGGATTAAGGCATAACTCTAGCAGTCGGGTAGTTTCGGGAACGATTTCATAAAAAAAATAGTGCCAGGAGTTCAGAAGACAAACAGGGCAGATAACGACTACCTTCCACTTTTTGCTCATGTGCTCCATATAAACTATGTGTAGTATTTCTCAAAGATGGAACTTCAACTAATTTGTTCAAATTACAAAATCACGAGCATATCTCACGGCAAAACCAATTTAGGCTCAAATCGTTAATAAATGTAAATAATATATATGCAAACATAATATTAAAGATTTACATTCAAAATTTACCAAGGTAGGAGGAGTTTACGAAGTCAGAAAGCCTTTTAATTCAAGAAAAAAAATATTTAAAGAGCTATTTTAAATAATTATAATTGCAAGAGTCCACTACCCGAAGCTAGTGGGACAATATCCAAAATTGGGAATCAGGTAAAGTTGAACGAAATGGGGAATAGGAAATTGTATAAAGAAGAGAAGGGTTAAATAAAAATTGGGTATTCATTAATTAATTAAAAAATATACTTTATTTACACCCCTTTATAAATACATATTAATGTGTATTTATAAAGTGGTGAAAACAAAGTATTAATTAATTTAATATAAATTTTATTGAAAAATAAAATAAAATCGTTTCAAGAATCGATTTCCGATAATCCGCAGTATTAGGAGACGATAAGTCGTTAGGAGGTAAGGCGGTGTTCTCTCGCAAATATAATTACCGGCTAACGGAAACCCAAGCCAGCGAGTATCACGAGGTACAAGTAGTATCCGAGGAGAGCAGCAAGTGATTGAGATTGAATTACGCAGTACAGGGTACGGGGTACGGGCGAGCCACTAACTGTTTCTTGTTAACGAGGTAAGGGGAAATAAAAGGAAAACAAAATGAATTAGACGTAGTAAACATGTAGTCATGTGTACCGTGGACAGGAAACATGTATCGTGTCGATTTCATAAATTATTGAATAAAAAAAAATAATAAATGTATTAAATTAATTGATAAACTAAAGTTTTTAAGACAAGATTTCTGTGCATAGCGCAAAGGTTAACAATTATTTTTATAAACAATAATTATTAGCCTGAAACACTCATCCAAATTGAAAAAACCTTCCGAGAAAAGATAAATGTCGACGACAGGATTCGAACCTGCACCCTTCTGATTGCCGGTCAGATGCTCTACCGTTGAGATACGTCGGCTTATCGCAAACCCGCCAAGTTAATCAATAAATACTAGTGTTTCATTCAATAATTACTGTTTTTTATTTTATTTCACCTGTAAACAACCATTTTATTAATATATACATATCAACATGTTTCGAAAGCATGTTGATATATATATACAACCTTCATCATAAAATACACAGTTTATATGTGTACGTTCCTGATGAAGGTTGAGTTCAACCGAAACCGGTCGATAATGCATAAATATAAATAAAATAAAGTGGTTCAAAACCATAAAATTCGTTCATATAAATTATAATGTCAATCCACAAAGTGATTGCTTTGTTTAATATTTAATATTTATTTTTCATAATGTTTTAAAAAAGTCGCAAAAAATGTGACCTTACTGCGGTACCCTGTTCTAAGGTCACATTGTACATGGTTTTATGTATGGATTATAAATTAGGTCAAGTTTATTGTAAGTTTGTTAATTTTTTAAGTAAGTTTTCGTAATCATGTTAAAATATTACTAAAGAAAAATTATAAAGTAATAAATTAATAGAAATTCTAAAATCTAGAAGAAAACATACCGTGAGCGTTAATCTCTGTTCGGTTGCAACATCATATTTATATACTTCATTCCCGTGTTCATAATCCATATCATACTTCCAATTAGATCATTACGTCTGCTTTGCAGCAGCTGTGCTAAATTTAATGACACAATATTACATGACAGTCATCTAGCTTTTTTCCGAAGATTGTTAAAAAAACTCTAAAAATTTTAACAACCTTAAAAGGGCGATGCAACAAAAAACACACGACCGATGTACATAAATGTCTTCAGATTGTGGTTGTAAAATGTGAAATATTATAGATATTATGTTTGTTTATATGATGAAAGTTTCAGGTGTTTTGGACCACCATGTACCAGGAACCCGTGGCATCTGTTAAGAGGGAGTGCAATAACGGTTATCATCAGTGTATTGAAAGTTGATGGATTAGAAAATGCCACTTTACAATCTGCGAGTTACAAAATTAATGGTATAGCGGCTAGAAAATAGCTACTGATTACATCCTTCTGGTTCGAGCAAAGTAGCAGAGGCAATGTATTATTTTGCAGGGGAGTAGAAAAACAATTCACAAAATTGATTGTTTTAAAATAACAAAAAGTAATTCTTCTTAAAAATGTACTTTTGCAAGAAAAAAAATGCTTTTTCAGTATTACTTACGTAAAAATATTGGTGTTGATAAATGGACGATAATCTATAAAAAGTTACTGCACGCTACTGCAATTCAGCGATTCAGTAAAGGGCAGTGAATTTTTTGATAGTGAAAATATATAGGTAAGTAGTTAAATGTTGTATGATTTATTTTCGTTGGGTTAAAAATCATGTGGTTTTGTGAGATTTACTTTCTTTAATATCTATGGTGATAAGTAACACCTTTTTTTAAAATAATAGTAGATTAGTAGCCGAGTGGTCCAAAGTATTGGGTTATATCCCACTGCGATATCGCTGATGCAATACTCCACCGGGTAAGCGTACTTCCACACGCATTTCCGTCTTTGACTTATCTTGAATAATCACGATAACTGTGATGTTCACACGGCGTTTCATTTTACCTAACCGTGATTTACCAAAATGTTGTGTTTCCCTTTGCTTTATTTCTCAAAAAAAGAATAAAATCAAAAATATTTTCCGCAGTGCTGCTGTTTTGGCAACTTTGTCTATGTAAATATTCAGAAAATTTTCCCATAGCTCTGGTCTCTGTTCTACCAAACTAGAATAAGAGTTCTCTGTCTATTTGTTTATGAAAATTCTTTTCTTTCTCCAACATAATTAATGCCAGCGCAACGCGTCTTCTCTGTCCAATAGAATCCATGCCACTGAGTTCCCGAGGATCCGTCGTCATGTGAGGGTAGCTATACATCTCCATAATTATGTTTTCAATGACGGATCCTTTTTTATTATATTCCGCATTCGTGATTTCTTGACAAAACTGGACGTAGCGTTATTACGTATCCGTCATTTTTGCCATTCATGATACCGTAGGCGCGTGTGAACCCGCTCGTAGATCCGTCAAAAAATACGATCCGTCGTCGTGTGGACGTACCCAAGTTTTCCACTTATTATGATGGGTGAAGAAGAAATTCAAATACTGTGGGAATGTTTGTCTTTCTTTAAAAGAAAAAGAGAAATAAATGAATTTTTGGAATGAGATAATATTAATTCACTATTTTTTTCATATGAATACCGCACAAGAATCCCAATTGTCCGAAGCCATTGGGACTATGGCATCCCCAATTGAGGTAAGCTCTGAGGATGAAATATGTTGTAAGGGTAGGAAATAGGGAATCGAAAGTTTGAAAAGTACCTGACTATTCAGATCTGGTCACTGGATACAAAAAAAAAAATTTCAAGCAACGTTTCGATTGTTAATGGTTGTCTTTCACCAGGTCGATACTGCCAATAACTACCGCTCTGTATAATTTAGTAGATGGATATTCCGAGTTGGTACAGTTTGATAAGTAAAGAGGGAGGAATATTGATTTCGGAAAGCGTAAACCAAAATTTAAAAGGGCTTTGGCTGTCCGAATAACACCGTTTATAACTGTTTGTTATTTTTTAATGGCGGGGTTATTTAATCTCGCGATGCGAGCCAATCGAAGCAGCGGATTTCACGCAGATAAGAGTGAAATTTAAATGTTTATGAGTCGAAATGTGTTATTATAAAGAGGAAATAACTCACGGCGCTAAATAAGTAAATCATAATTCCGCTGGCGTTAATAACACGCCGTGAGTCAGAAGAAAAACAAAAGCTCTGGGTTTATGATATACCTGCCGCCGATAAATTACATCAGATGGAAAAACAACCGACGATACGTTCTTTCGAGTATAGGATATTTGGATAACACTCAAATAGGGTTAAAGGTGAAAAGCTTTGGGGAATGAGCTTTGAGTCTAGAAGGAAGAAGGGTAAAATTTGAAGAAATTTGAAGGAAGAAGTAAGTTGCGAGTTTCGCCTAAACCAACCATGGTGGGAAGGCTCAAGAAGTATTGAGAAGCCTTCATTGTACAGCAGTAAATTGAATATGGCTAGTAAAAAACGGTTGCAACCCGTCATAATTTAGGGTAAAACGTTCCTCAATTAATTACTTGTGATAAATGAATTAAAAATTACTTTGTATTCACCACTTTATTAATATGATATATACATATCAACATGTTTGGAAAGCGATGTTTTCCTCACCAGGAATATATAGAATACATTGTATTGTATTTCAAAACATGTTGATATGTATATATTAATAAAGTGGTGAATACAAAATAATTTTTAATTCATTTATTAATAATGACGCCATAAAGTGAATACCAATCTTTTGAAGAAATTATAATTACTTATTTTAATAACTAAGAAATGAAATATCATTTTACTTATGGCAAAAAAAAAAACAACCAAATAAACCTGAGAACTGGGAGTGCTATTTGCTATGTAGTTTCACAGCTGTTACTGAAAATACATGGAAATCTGTGGAAAACAGAAATACGTTTATAGCCCAGAGATCCATGGCTCGAAACAAGGTTGAGTACAACAAAAAAATAATTAAACATTAAAAAAATCTTGTAGAAGCTACATTAACGGTTAGGATCCAAAATTACTCTCTTTGCAGGATGCTAACCCGAGAAATACTATGAATGGTTTATCAGTAAATTTTATACTGGTAATTTGGAAAATGTATAAGGTTTCAAAAAACAATAATACTAATAAGACTAATAATATTTTAAATTCCATATGAAATGCGTACTAGAATTTTAGTTAAACGTTCAAAATTGCTTTCATTTGTTTTCAAATGGCACCTATGTTTGAAACATTTTGGGATGTATTTTACAGAATTTAGTGATTACAGTTTGAGAATTTTTGTATTTTGAAACCTTATACATTTTCCTAAATACCCGTATAGAGTTTACAGACAATTCGTTTGTGGTATTGCTTGAGTTAGCAACCTGCATAGTGGTGTTGGGTTACCAAATTCAAATACAAAAATTCAGGGCGCTCTACAATGAATCGACAATCAATCGACTTCTCTTTTCCATAGCGGAAAGATATAAAGTCATCTCGACCACAATTGTATGAGTGAATCTATCCAATTACCCTGCTTCCTCTTCATTAATTCATCGTCACTAAATTACTAGGCGCGAGACTAAAATTAATAACAAATGCGAAGAAGTAATAAATGGCGACCGGGCGGTTGGTGCGGGGAGGAGGGAGAGGGGCAGAGGAAGGTTGATAAATATAATTGCAGTGCTGTGGCCCGGTAGATAAACTGCAATAGTGCGCGTCCGGGCAACGCCGGGCGGCCTTAATCGAACGTAAACTTTGCATCGATAAAACAAACAACGATGCATTTAACGCCCTTATGGAACCTATCATAATAATGTTTAACACTTTGCCAAGGGTGAGGCACAAAATTACACATTGTTGCAAGTAAAAGATTTGTCATTAAAAAGATGGTCCATAAATTATTATTGACATTAAGCGTATAATTTCAGTGAGTGTAATTAAAGTAGGTGTAATTCTCTACACTTTTTTTTTAACATTTGTTTTTTCTAATATGAAATTTATTTAATACCTTCTTCAATCGAAGATGTAAACCTATTAAAAAAAACGTATTTTTGAAGCGTGTAATTCCAGTGGGTGTAATTCTCTCCATGTGTAATTTCATCCATGTTCCATTCACGCCTGTATAATTTCTCCCATGTTTAAAACTGCTCGTGTATAATTCTGGCAGTACATAATATTGGTTCGTGAAATTAACGCCTGTCTAATTTAGTCAATTTTTAATTTCGTCCGTGTAATTCTGGCAGTGCATAATATTGGTTCGTGAAATTCACGCCAGTCTAATTTCGTCCGTGTAATTTTGGCAGTGCATAATATTGGTTCGTGAAATTCACGCCAGTCTAATTTCGTCCGTGTAATTCTGGCAGTGCATAATATTGGTTCGTGAAATTCACGCCAGTCTAATTTCGTCCGTGTAATTCTGGCAGTGCATACATAATATTGGTTCGAGAAATTCACGCCAGTCTAATTTCATCCGTGTAATTCTGGCAGTGCATAATATTGGTTCGTGAATTTCACGCCTGTCTAATAATAATAATTTCGTCCGTGTAATTCTGGCAGTGTATTAATATTGGTACTTGAAATTCACATCTGTCTAATTTCGTCCTGACACCGTTTAAGTAGATACCTCATTCATTTAAAGTCTTGAACGAAAATGATTATGCAAATAAAATGACGCGAAAGGGTTAGGTCCCGCCTAGGAATAAGTAACCATAAATATCGATAATGAAACCTTAAGGTAGGTTAGGAACGCAGGAGATAAATCTTTGTATCCTACAGGTTGGGGGCCGCGCCGTGTCCTGCGATGGGAACTGCACATTATTTTCCAATGTTTTCACTTTAAAACTTTACCGACGACATTGTACAGAGAAACTCGATTTGTTCTTGTAATTAATAATACCTACATTAACCGGCCGCTACATATTGGGAATGCAGGGAGGCTTAATTTGTTTCTTCGCGCACGAAAAATAAGACGAAATTTAACAAGTAGGTACGCGTATTGATTAGTAATGGTTTTGAGTGTTTATGGCACCCAATTTAGAAAATAATTATGATTGCTGGTTACCTGTCTGATGAACTTAGACTTAAGACGATAAACATCGAGCAACGATAATTGCGACAATACGAATAAATTAATTCCGAGGCAAAACCTGCAATTACTTGGAATGCGATACTATTGTGAGACGGAATCCCGTGTTTGCACATAGTAAAATAGCTTCAGCGAATGTCGCCTGCATGTTATTAAAACGTGGATTTACGAATCAAAATTGCCGAGATTAAACAATGATTTCCGACCGGGAAAACATAAACCATGTCAGATATGTTTGTAGTTCGAGATTCCGTCAAGTCCGTCGTGGAATCATGTTAAATTGTACGCGTGCGAAATACCCGGGAAACATTATGGAAGGAAAAAATAATAAACGGTTCGTGAGATGCAATTTGTTCGGCGTTCCTCATCCCGCGATCTTCGTGAAAGTCTGGTATTAGCCGTAACAAGTACCCGGGCAGCAGAAGGCCGGCGCAGGTAATATCATACCGCGGTGAGTTATTTGTTTGCGCTGAGAGATTTTATGCACTCCTGATACGATAAGCGCGGTGGGAGGTGCGTAGATCTCCAGGAATTGAGATCGCTAATTTGATAACGAGAATAAACTTAAAATGTTAGAACGATTTAATTCAATTAACACGCTCGAAAGCGATTCTCCGTTGTTAAAACATATTTCTGTAGTATAACAAAACATTCAAATAAAATCGACATATTAATCGGGAAATTCTCTTACTCGTACATGAACAGTCAACGCATTTTATAAACAAGTGTATTTCCTGCATTAAATAACAAAAAATAAAAAAAACTACCTTTAAATTCTATACGAAATACGTACCGGAATTTTATGTAAAACGATCAAAATTGCTTTCATCGATTTTCAAACTGCACTTATTTTAAGAAGTTTTTTGATGTATTTCATTAAATTTAAAAATTACAGTTTGAGGATTTTTGTCTTTTGAAACTATACATATTTTCCTAAGTACCTATATAAAATTTACAGATAAATCATCCGTGGTACTGCCTGAGTTAGCAAACTGCAAAAATATGTTTAGGGCCACTTTTTAGTGCTTGCCCTAAAGAGATATTAGGTATTTTCCATTACCTTGTAAATAATTATCAACATGTTTCTAAACCAAGCGACTTTTTATACTAATAACAATTTAAATATGTAACAAAGATTGTACCTTTTTTTATACAGGAAAGACAATTTTAATACTAGAGTTCCTTAGGAGTACCTAAGGTGTGTGAAAAATAATTATTATTCTGAATTTTCCAACATTTTGGAAATATATCATTCTTTTGGCATAAATAGAGGTCCAGAATTTTTACATTCAAAGAAAACTGTTTTACAATTTGATAAATTAGAAAAGGGGAAAATAGTAAATTAATTATTATTAACAACCATTCCTTTTAATATCCATCTCTAAAATTTATTTTCACATTAATACTTATATCCAGATTTTTTTTAATGCTTTGTTTTATTAATATTTTTAAACTTCTATTTTTTAATAAAAAATAATAAGCAGTATTTTATAATAATTTTGTTTATTTTACATAAATATTAATACTCAATGAACTATCTTATTGTTAATTTTTAACTATTTTCATAAATTATCTATGCTTAGGTATGTCATTGTTTTTTAGTATACTTTAAATCCTGACGAGGGAATCATTCGTTTCGAAACATGTTGGTATCTGTTTATTAAATAGTGGTTTGTACAAAATAGCTCCTAAATCTAAAAAAATCGTCAAAATGTTGTTTTAGCGAAAGGGATAAGTAATTTAGCGTATAGTCGTATTTTAGATATTTTCACAGTAAATCGCTTTGTTCCTCCAGAAAATCACATAATTACCCCTATCCTTTTGGTCAGCTCCCACTCCAACACCTAAATATTCATGTATGTCTGTCATTATTCTGTACCTTAGCTTAGTATTAATATAGACAAGACAAAGAAGATTTGAGGGCCCTATGGATCAGTCCCCCCGGCCCACGTCCTCCCCCGCCGCTCCCCCGCCAATACAAGATGGACGACAGTGTACAAAGCCCCACAACGGGCTATAGCTGACCTCTGGTCCAAACTCAGAGACAAACTCTCTATTAACATCTCCAAACAATAACACATCAATACTACAGTAGCCCAATTACACATAACTACTGAATGTAAAACTATGTACCTTGTTTTGCCGAAGCGATCATTTTTACTATTCTAGTGTATCTATCAACGGTCTACTGAAAGTGTCCCTTTTAAGAGTATTATGTGGTATTTATCCTAAAAAATATGGATAATAATTCATTGTCTTACCTTAAATACATTCTTGAATATAATGGAAACAATCACTCTATCATTTGTATTAGCGTCTTGCAATATATCGTAAGGAATAAATACAGTTCGCTTCTTTATTTTAAATTTAACATATATGAAAACTTAGACCAAGCCGTATTTAGATTTGGTAATTTAACTGCATCTCTTTATATGGTCTAAAAATAATGTGTAATGATAGCCTGTCCAAAAAGAGAAAATAAATATGAAAAAAAAACCTCATAGAATAAATGTAATTTAAGAATAGGAAGTAATATTTGTACAGCACTCTTAAGGTGATTTTTCAAAAAAACGGCGCTATAAAAATCATCCGATTATTATAATTATTATAGTCCTGACGGAGGGAGGGTACTCCCGAAACCGGTGGATTATTATATTAAATTGAAGTGCTTCAAAACAAATGTATGCGTTTATAATAGATAATAATTAAAAGATTACGCCTATTGCATGGCGTACAATTTTATTTTCCTAACCCTGTGGTGAAATGGCGTGAGAACCATTTAGTTACTAAACTTTTTCTCAGTTCGATATAATCGACGACCTTTTTGGAAATATAAGTGGAAAATAAATAAGAAATAATACAGAGGTTTTACGTATAATATCTAAAGTATACGGGCTTATTTAAATTGAACTGTTATTTATCTACCTACTCAAGGAGAAAGATAAATGGTATGTTTTCAATTATAACTTCAGTCGGCCATTGATATTAGAACGTTCACGTGGGCATGTAATGCACCATCTAATCCAACAAGCAGGAAATTAAAAATAAATATCTAATTAATACGAACGCTGTTTGCTCATCATAAATTTTGAATTAATAAAGTTTTTGACATCGAATGATAAATGTTATCGATTCTATCTCATTTTTCAAATGAAATGATATTCACGCAACGGCTATAAATCATTAGATGTTCCAATTATAAAAATAATGAGGTGGGATGAAGTCATAGATAAAATTGGCGGTAGACGTGAAGAACAAAGGCGGGAGATTTACATCTCATTATAAATTAATAATAACCCGAATCACGTACTTGTCCGTATTCATAAGTTGATATTATTAATCTAAAACCAATTCAAATATAAACGTGTCACCGGGATGTTAATCACCGTGACGGAGATCTGGGGACGATATGCGGTGACATTTTATAGGAACCGATGAAAAAAAGAGAAGCACACAACCGAAAAAGATTAAAAATAATTAATACGAATCATTTAATTATTATGAGATATCCTTAAGGCGATGCAATGGGAAGTAATGCAAAATCATATGTTTTTGGTTTGAAAATACGATGGCCTCGAAATATCATAGATGATTTAATTAAATACTGCATGTAGAATACTCCTAGGACTTTCATTTAACAGATATTTTTTTTAAACATTTTTTAAATTTATACCTGTGCTTTACAAAATAAAATAAAACATGTATTTTGGCGATGTTTTCTTGTGTAAATCTTTTCTTGCAGGAATTTCAACTTGTGGCCACCTGCACAAGTAGAAAATCTGTTTATTATAATTTTTGTTAATATAAGTAATGAGAAAATAGAGCAATGAATCTTACAAAGGGTACTAGTAACAAGTAATACTAGACGTTGTGTGTTTTGGGTATCTAATAATACATTCAGTAATGCATGTAAATGAGACAAACATGACTTTATTATGATAAACTTCCTCGGTACGATTGCATCATCAGTCATGTAGCCACACGGAGACTGTTTATTTCCAAGTTCATTACATGTAACTGGATCAAACTTCTTAGAATACATCAACTCTAATGCCCGGAGCAATGCTCCTATCTCTCATTTTAATCTGTCAACCGTCAGGGAGTTATTTGTTAATATTTGTTATTATTAATACATCTTCAGAGATAACCCACGGCTTAAAGCCACATACATGCAAACTAGCAGGTACTAGCCATGAGTCAAAGTGAAAAAGAATTCTCTTCTCAGGGATCAACTATTCTAGTTTAAAAATAACTATCGGATAGAATGTCAGTTGGGCGACATTATTTAGTGCGGGCAGAATGGAAAACTTTTAAAGACCAGACATTAAAGCTAGTTGGTTAATTTTGTGATCAGCATTTGAGATTACTAAACCAACATATACACCCGTATCCGCAACAATGGGCAGTAATTAATAATTTAATGAACGAATTTGTAAAATTGACAGATCTATCCGACGATCTAAAAAATACCGCAATCCGATTGCTGAAATTTTTTCAATCCGCTTGACAAAGTTTTGAGAGCTTTTCGATCATTCCCTCAATTCTGTTCATCTTGCTTCTTGCCAATGTTTATTTTATTATTATGTATTATACATCCACGGAGGCTAGTTTACAAGAGTTTTAAATCAAATTGTGTCTTGAATGTTATTTCATTTTAACTGTCAACCGTGACAGTAACAGGCAGGCATACTACTTGTCAAATCGAGTGTCACAGACATCGAAGAATGTCAATCTATGGCTAGGAGATCTACCGGCGGGGAACGGGAGCACATGCGTCGAAGAAGATCGCCTTATAAAGAAATTATTATACGTCTTTAATACATTTGGCATTTCGATAATCTTATCCGGTAGCGGCGTGAGTAGAAATCGGTTAAGTCACCGCGGAGGCGACCTTATTAGAATTTGAACTAGAAAAACGCAATCAACGCCTTGAAGATTAACGTTGTATAAAGTGGCTGTATGGACAACTAAATTACAAACATAATAGCTTTACAAGCATGTATATACGCATCTTTGTGAGCAGCATGATAAAACTAAAACACAACAATATTGCTTTATGGTACCATACTAACATTAAGTTACATGTATTTTCGAAGCGCAAGTACACTCAGGATAACCTTATAAACATAATGATTTCGTAAATTGTACAGCACTGCTTGATTAAAAGCATTAAATACTCGCATCCTCGCTGAAGCGCAAGTTGTTTCGAGGTTGAAATACTAAACATATATTACATGCGCTTTCTTCACAGACAAACTTTACAACGCGAGTTCCCATCTCAACCTGAACGTAATAGGTATACAAGTTGGTTTATTCAAGTTCCTAAACTTTGATAGCTAACCATCATAAACAATTTAGTTCGCGCATGTGTATGACCGCGTCTAATTAAACCATTAATCTAAAGTGATGAATGGCTTTGCGCAGTCGAGGCTTCGAAACGATTGCCCCGGCAGAATCTACCACCATCTACCTTCTGCGTTCCTATCCCAAACAAATTTTCGAACGGGTAGTTTTTTTAATGCATTTTGATATGTTACCAAAGAGATACCATTTGAAATTGATACTATTTGAAACACACATTATTCAACAATAAATTTTAAGAAAGCTTCGCCAGTGCCATTATTGAAAAATAGAAGGGAAAAAAGGTTGTATTGACATAGTATAGTAATATAATATACCTAGAAAAAAGTATAATAATTAAGTATAAAGAGTAGAATGAGAAAAACAAATGTCATTGAGTAAACAATTATGTACATGTGTTTAATAGGTACTGGGTGGTGCTATGAGGTAAAATAGCTTTAAAAAAAAGATAATACTATTGAGTAATATTGATATTTTGAGTTACGTCAGCTTTATGAGCCGACGACGAAACTCGGGGATGCAGCCCGAAAAGGATGCAGCAAATGGTTAAATTCAGTAACAAAAAGTAACTTTAGTTAATTGTTTATAACCAAAATGTTTGTCGTTTTTCTTTTCCTTGGTTAAGGTTTTTAATCCAGTTAAGATCTTTTCTCAAAGAACACAAATAATGTAACATAAAATCAGTCAAGTAAATCAAACCATGAGATGTTAGTAGTAATAAGGCCAAACCGCCGCAGTACTAGTAACATAGAAAAGATGATGAGTATTATACAATTCCTTGGATATTGTTATATGCCCTAGATAGATAATGATTATAAAAGAATCCATAAAGAAAATTTTAAAAAATTGAGTGGTTTTTTTTTTTTAAGTGTGATGCATTTTTTAGTTTAGTGTAGAGTAAAAATGAATTACATATGAAGATTTTATTTAAAAGTGTACATATCTATTAATCAGCATATAACCGTCTTGATTAATCAGCATATAACCGTTTGACCGTCCTTAAATGGAGAAACAAAACACTAGTCAGTTTAAGTAGGACGTTTACACTTTTAATTTTCCATGTATCGGGCATGATTAAACACCACTTCAAAGTTATCGTCTATAAGAACTCGGGAATTAGATAAATAATGCGGATAATTTGCCAGTTCTAAAGAAACGCGTATAAAAAAGCTTACCAACTTAATCGAATTAAAACCAATTTATTTATTAGGTGACTCGCGAAACGGAGTAAAAAAGGATATTTTTTACTTTAATGCATTTAAAATATTATAAATTTAATCATATTAATACCATCGGATTAAATATATAAGGCGTATATTATGGTTATTGGGAAAAGGCGGGGATCTGACTAAATACAACGGAGGACTTAAAAGCTAATGGCTTATTTGAATTAATGAGATGGGAATGATAAAATGTTAATGTAACCCGAATAGAGGCAAATATGTCCGAATAGAGGCAAATATATCCGTGAAAAAAACCAGTCACCGCGGATTAAAGAATAAACAAAAAAAGAGAACCAAATTAGATAAATGTCACCCGACCAATGCAAGTGGAGCGTATATTAGGACTCCAGACATGTTAGATTGTATAATGACGATAAAACAGATACGACGTTTTTTCAGTCCAAGTATTCTTACTAGGCCATCTTAATAAAAACAGGCCCGGCCACAAAATAAGAAACAAACCTAAATGCATCTTTTGATCTGATCATATCAAATTACAAACTAGAAGAGTTTTGTCTCAATTTGAATCAAAGCGCACGACCATAAACGATGTTTTAATTTAAAACAGAAAAAAAACAGGTAGGTGAAAAAAGCATTTTGAAACGTGATTAAGTTTCATTTCTCAAAGCAATAAACAGTTCTAACTGCTACCCACCATCGCGAGCCAGTGGGATTTGGCACCCCCAATAGGGTATTTTAACAATCTTTTTAAAAATTCTATTTTCATGTTTAGGAATTAGTTTTTATGACGATTGAAATGTGTCATTTTTGATATGCCGCCAAAACGACATGTTCGTTTTGTTCGTGGACATGGCGTAGTTGACGTCACGCCGACTAACGTCGAGACAGCCGTCTTACCAACAAGTGGCCTGATCTGCATCATAATGACGTTTTAGCCAGTTCGAACCGTTTAGGAATGTGTAGTCCTAAATCATTAATGAAAATATTAAAATTGCACATTTTTGTACTATTGTCAAAATCAGAAAAATAAGATTTAAATCAATCTTTCACGCATTTTTAACGGCATCCATAGTCTGTGAAAATAACCTTTTAGGGTATATTGTGGGAATCGGAAGGAGTTGGGGAAACACCCATTTAAAGCAACGTTACTTTTCTGAGTGGTGCTATTTCAGCAGGGAGATACCGAGAGTATCTACCACTCTGGTATTAATAGTAATAAAACAGTTTTTAAAAAAAACTATGAAATTTTGCACACATTGTACAACGATTGTGATAATAAACCGAAACCGAGTATTTATCAGAAGATAACAAAATTGTATACAACTTGCTTTATTACAGCCATGCAAATATGAACGTAAACTTTTATGAACGAATAAAAAAAAACCTTTTTGCAAAAGCTACAATCAATTTTTTTATAGTGAAATTATTGCTCTCTTAACACAAGTTTCATTATGAGCTTTGCGTTGACGCATTAAATCGTTAGAAATGAAGACGGCTTATTCTCCAAGTTTGCGTTGAATTAATAAAATTTATTGGATTTAGAATTTGTCGATCGCCTCCGACGTTGAGTAATAGTTTCAAGGTTCAAAAAATCTAGAAGCCAACTGTATTTTTAATTCCAGCGGCGATAAATAATTAATCTTTACGGAGTTGTTTAATTTACGTTTGGCGAGGCGAAATCTCTGGCCGCCATCAATACGTGACAAACGAAACGCTACCATAATATAAGTTATTATTTGGATATGTACGAGGAATGAGATACAAACGATAGTTAAATCATTCTTATCTAACTGGTAGCGATCCGAGATTAAAAGAATTTAAGTATTTTCAAACCCGGAGCCTCACATCGCAAGTTGAGCTTTAGAATTAAAATGTATTTTTTTACAAAGCCTTATTGGGTATAGCACTGATCTCATGGCATTTTATTTTAATTGTTTTGCGAACACCGCACAATAGCCTCAACTGTCCATGGCTTCCAAGAAACTGGGCTTCTTCAATAGTGATCGACTGCTAATCCTATACAAATCTCAAGTACAAACAATTGAATTTGAAGTCACCTCTGGGCTGGAGCTACTAAATACTTGTTAAATCTGCTTGATTAAAAGGAGGGCGGGTCGTCTATTGACAATCCGTTGTTAATAGACCGACTGCCATCTCTGATGCACAGACACAATGTAGGTATGCTGAGACTGTTCTACAGATATTTTAATGGAGCTTGCTCGAAGGAGCTAGCAGCGTTGATCCCCTTCGCGCCGGTGCACGTGCGTGAAACTCGACGGACACGAGTGGAACATCCGTTTACAGTTGATAACGGCTTCATGAGAACGGGTCGTTTCGCTGACTCGTTTTTTGTGTAAATCCGCTAGTATGAGAGACGACCCACCAACGTCTGTCTTTCCTCCTACATTTAATCCGGGCCTCTCCAAGGCCCGCATTAACAAATCTCTTTCTACGACCCCTTCCTTAACCTACCTCACAGTGATGCCCAACCGGGTAGCGATATAGTTCCTCTGTGTGTGCTCTGTACATACAGGGGCGCTCTTGTGAGGTGTCACATAAAAAACTAAAAACAAAATAGCCAGAGGGACTATGGCACCCCCAATAGGGTATTTTCACAAAGAATGGACACCGTTAAAAATTTGTTGAAGATTTTAAGATTATATTTCTGATATTTGTAATTTGAATCTTTTCTTCAATATAATGAGTTATTTTTAAAACGATCTAAAACTGTACATTCCGAAATGGTTCGAATTGGCTACAACGTCAATATGATGTAAATAACGCCACTGGCTGGTAAGAGGGCTGTCACTGACGTTGGTCGGCGTGACGTCAACAACGCCATGTTCACGAACAAATACGAACATATCGTTTTGGCGGCATATCAAATATGGCACATTTTAAATCGTTGTAGAAAATGTATTCGTCGACACAAATATTAAATAAATAGTCCATCGTTATCGTAATAAATGATTTTCTTATTTTTGACAGATAACGAAAATTTAAAAATAAAAAAACAGTGAAAATACCCAATTTGAGTATTTTATGAGGATAAAGGGAGTACGAAGGGTAAGAAGATGTGAACGATGAATGTTGGGAAGTGCCTGGCTATTCAAATCTAGTCACCAAACATGGCTAAATCCATTTCAAGCAATGTTTCTATTCTGAATGGTGATCGTTCACCAGGTTGATTACTCAAGAGTATCTGCCAGTCTGGAACGTGCCGAAAATATGCCTTAAATTATTCTATATTAATTTTTTTGTGAAACATCGCATATTAATTAAATAATATTTTTAGCGCGAGCCGGGCCTCGTGCCCGTGCCTCCTGATGTGTAGCAGAGGATCTTAACCGCTCAGCTAAATAAAATATAATATCTTTACCAGGGAATCGCGTTAGAGTTTCTCATAGCAAGAATAGCTTAGCATTTGAATAAATTCAACATTAAACGTAAATTGAATTAATCCTTGCCAATTTAAACCGCGAATGTACCAGGAAAACATGTTGAGATTAATCAATGCACACGGAAACCCGCGTACACTGTACTTATACAGTGTACAGGAAATATCTAAGGAAGGGAAGTGCTTGCCACTGACATGTCAATACGCCGCGGTTTGCGGCCGTAAAATTATCTCTCTCCTCTGCTCACGACTTCCCAGTGCAAGTGATAGGAGACGAGAGGGTTAATCGGTTAGGTGAATCCTCATCCATATGTACTCCGGTAGATTTACAGCAGTAGGGGAAAAGGCGAAAAGCAAATAATTAAATGAAAGTGCTCCTTATATGGTAGGTTATCTAATTAACCATAACTTCAGTGGTGTTTACTCCCAATATCGCGAAAGAAAGACCGGCATTGATAAACGAGACATTGCTGGAAAAAAAAAATGAAATTGCTGGAGGCATATAAATTTAAAACTGAAAATTCCATTTGAAAACATTAATTATTTAAGTTTGAAGAATTGATTGCATCTAATTATGTTGATAGAAGAATTGTTTCAAACCCAGTTTATCACCTAATTGACAGCCCTGCCATCGTCGCCACTATTAAATTACATATACCGACGAGGAGCACAGGACAAATGTAACATTTTTCTGCAACACTTACACAACCAACTATCAGTCTCGTTCATTAACCAATAGGATGCATGATCTGAGCAACAGGTTTGGAGGTACTTTTAATTATTTCTAATTTTAAAACTCTCAATTCATGGTGGAATTCCATATTAAAATGATTTATTAAAAACCTTTGTAACTTTATTCCACTTATTTATTTTCGACCGGACCGATTTCACCCTATCACGGGCATCGTCAGACTGGCACAATGAAAACTAAATCTGTGGTATATATAGCATCGATGTCGGGAGTGAGTTCCCCTGCTTTCTAATATTATTTTTATTTATGACTTGAAATTTGTTTTATTGCTGACGGTACTGTTTACTATTGTGTTTTTAAAAACTACTTTCGGGTTGGTTTATTACCCTCTGGAAGACGGATTATATTGTGTTTATTAACTGAATCTATGTTTCTATTTTAAATATAATATTAGAGGAGAATCAGCCTTTTTCTCTAATTGAACACGATGTAAGTCACAAGGGATAACTAAGAGATTACGCCCTTTAGATCTAGTATCGCGAGCAGTTTGGACATTGCCAAGTATAGTTCTGTATTTAGAGAGATATGTAAGTATGTAGCACAGATTTTTTACTACTTTCAGTTTTACCACACATACATCTCAGAGATCTCATTAGAAATGCATTTAATATAATTTAATATTTACTCTTCATCTAAGTTTGCTTATAACAACTTTTTACTAGGGTCTAAAATGTTCAGTTTTCCAACGATTTCACGGAAAAACGTGAATTACGGAATATATTTCAACACTATTAAACAGTAAATGATTTATACACGTTATACGTAAATACCCGCCATTGAAAAACAATAATTTATCATTATAATAAATCTACTGCCGTTAAATTATAGAAAATAACAATATATTTACTTTTTAAAAGGGTTATTCTAAGCTGTAATTAATTATGAAGTGAATATAATGATTGTCAGTTAGAATTCGCATTAAAAACCGGAATTTAATTCACAGTCAGTTCTGTATTCTTCCCCGGCCGCAGTTCGTTAGTTAGAAAAAAGGCCGCTGCGGCGGATGACATGTCCACGTCCACGTGTCAGTTTCACGTGACATGTCATCCCGCCACGGGGGTGGTTGCCACCGCCACGCCACGCGGAAGTGGCAGGGTTTCGCGCCAAAACCAAAAACGGGTTCGGTTTTCGGATTTCACGTTCTGTTTCAGGGCGTAAAGGAGGTTGACTATCACCAGGTTACAGCCCGGAACTACACTCGTACCAGTCAAGCGAAGCCTACTACGTGTTACATAAATCTTCTGATCGTTAAACTTACATTTGTTGCTTCTCATGGTATTGGAGATTTTTTCTCGTTCTCCTACGGCACAGGAGTCGGGAGCCAATGGGACTAATGGACCAGGGAAGGGAAAGAGATGGGGAAAATGTAGGACAGTTAAAACCTCGCTATTTAGACTATACACGAATACAGCGATTTCAAGCAACGTTTCAATTTTGAGTGGTGGTCTTTCACCAGGGCGATACTGAGAGTATCTACCATCCTGAGTTAGTATAATTTATAATTTTTCGGCTATTCTATGAAGAACTTCTAAATTACTACTAGAATACGTTTTTAACTATAGAATAATTTAAAAAAAAATCTATCTTTCGGCGCAATGAAGTTGCCGCCTACAACGAATTTTCCTGCTATTTATAAATGTATCATATTAATTAAAGCGTGCCGAGGACAAATAAGTATCGAATCCGTCAAAATGTGCCGGTCGGCCCATAAGCGTGTGACGTCACATTTCATAAAATGACGGGGGGGTCATAGATATCATCGGCACGGTAGTATACGACACTACAATTAGAATTGTGAATTGTACTGAATTGTAATTGGTGATGTCATGGGCGGCCGTTTTACCCAAGTTAACTTTGAAAGCACGCAACGTCGTAATTTTTTGAGACATCTAAAAAATAATTTTACTTACGTTATTGGGTCTTTAAATATAAAAAAATGAGACCTCATTCTTTGGCCTTTACCCAGGTTCTTATTAGATTATATTAAACGTCAGATTTTTTGTTCAAACTTGAACCGTGATTAATTTTATTTTGACGTTCGATTCTTTCGACAGCCCTGATTTTGGGCGTCAGCAGTGCAGAACCGCACTAGCATTGCCTGCAATTTACTCTCATCCCGAAACCAACACCCCCATTCCAGTATTAGCGGGCGGATGCGCGCCCCCCTGTCCCATCCCGTCACGTGGTCAGCCGTGATGGTGTGACGTCACATGCACGGGCGGCGTGTTACGTCACACGGCCCGGTGACGTCACTATGACCGAATGCATCCGCTTGGCGCGGACAGTTATTATCTATAATATATGTTGGAACTAAAGCGAAATGTGTCAAATAAACACTAGTAACTCTTTGCTTGTTTGCAATAGAACTGCAATTTATTGAATAATAAATTGAAAATCTGTCGTCCTCATATTAATCTCATCCGATGGTTATTTCCTAGCAAACGTATTGATGGATATGCGTATACATAGTTAAGGTTAGTTCCCAGCCTTCACATCATAATCTAAAGTCAGAATAAATCGTTTTTTACGACTCGTTCTTTTATTCCAGAGCTCGGCGGTGGGATGATTTGCCGTTCCGAGATTGTTGTCTTTTGAAACCTTATACATTTTCCCAATTACCCGTATAGAATTAATCATTTATGATATTACTTGAGTTACCAACCTGCGGTTCTATATTATATTTATAAAGAAAATGTTAAAAAAACATTCTTAACCAGGCAAAATAACACCCCCCGCCGCTGCCTCGTACACAAAAGCACAACTTTCTATGGGGGTACATCTGTAAATTAAAATACACATTTAAAAGTATATTATATTGTGTATATTATTACTGTTAGCGTATTAAATATGTTTATATTTAATATTTAAATTAAATATTTAAATTTTATATTGTTAAAAATTACCATTGATTAAATTAATAAAATAAATTGAAGAATGAATCGTTTCAATATTTACCTATGAATTATTACTCAGTATCAATTACGTTTTTCGAATAAATCATAATAATTTATTTTAAGCCAAATATGTGAAATGGCTTTGGCTATGTTTGTTGACTAGATTTGAATAAACTGATAATTCCCAACCTACATATTACCCTCCCTTATCCACTCCCTTCAGCCTCACAACGAATTTCGATTGGGGATCTTTAGAGTTGGGAGCAGGTGCTACTCTTGTGCAGAATTCACACAAAAAACAAGCTTAACACGAATTGTAACTCACAAACGAAATATTTTGATCAAAATCAGGTCACCTAGGGCAGCTGAAATGTTTGCATAATTTATTGGATCATTTTTATCATTATTAATGCGCTCTCGTGCTTCCAAGGGGATTCCCATCGGGGGTATGATGTCATGAACAAATTCCGAATCAACTATAATATTTATTACCGTCTCCAGGTGAAACGAGTTCACCACGGAAGCTGCACGATATCGCTACCGATGTTTTTTTATCCAATCAATCAATATCTCGAGAGGATAAGCAGGGATGACGAAACAAAACATGATCTCATTTCACGACGCTCGGTGCGTTCGTAATGATTTATCAACACACACTCAGGGGTCAAATTGCTTTGATTTCATGTACTTCATTACGAGTTCTTGTTCATAAATGCCTTCACAGAAGCCGAGAACACATTGGAATACATTGGACGTTCTTGGAATGTTTTTTAATAAAGAGGACTTGAACAAGCACCTATAATGTCATTGGGTTGGAATATTATTTATGTTATGACCGCCGTTGGATAGATGGCGCTAGCCTCTATAAAATTCACGAATAAACAATTCCTTTTTCTTCTTATGCTGGAGGAGATTTGGTAGAGGTCATAGTGGGATACACTCGGTTCAGCACAGATGTGCCATAGGAAAACTGATGAAGGACCGAAGGAAGGATGAGCTGATGAAATTACCCTTCATCAATAAACAAATAACATTAATAAAAGCAGAAACTCTACTTGTGCCTTGTATACATTGACTAAAAATTCTCATTATAGAATGTAATTTTCCTTCATATTGCTTTTATATGAGAATACCGCAAAAGCGTCGTAACTGCTCCCGACTATCCAGAACCCGTGGAAATACTGCATCCCTTATCGTATGTTGTGAGGCTGAAGGGAGCGGGAAAGTAAAGGAGATGAGGCAGGGGAAAGATGGAATTTACATGGGTATTCAAAATAGGTCACTAAATATCACTAAAGCCATTTCAAACAATGTTCCGATTCTGAGTGATTCTGAGTGGTATTTCATAAGGGCGATACTGAGAGTATATATGTACCATCACTTGTGTCTCTTGCTTCTATTTTTATTATGTATCATCGAGTGAGTTTTTGTAATTTAATCACTGAGTTTTTTCAATCGGATTGTTCTCACATAAGTGCGAATAATCCAGTTGAAAAAAATCAGTATTCTAAAAATTAATTTTTAAAAAGACATAAACAAAATATACATAAAATACAATTTATTGTTTATCATTTATCTATACTTGACAAATTATTATTTTTTAGTACTCTATATTTCTCATGAGGAAAGCGTCGCTTTCGAAACATGTTGATGTGTAAATATTAATATAGTGGTGATTATAAAGTAATTTTTAATTCATTTATAAATAATAACATTTTCAAAGTGAATACCAATCTTTTGAAGAAATTATAAATAAGATAATTGGTAAATTTAAAACTAATGCTATTTAAATGAGGGAAAAATATTACCTTTAAGTAACTTACATTACAAGCAGGAGTGAATTTGTACACTGCGTTTTAACCTTTTCCCTTTTAGTGACCTCTCATTGTGAAAACTCGGTATAAAACAGCAAGCAATGATCGCAGTCTACAATTATAATCCAAATAACAAATGTTCTGAGTTACAAGCAAAGTTAACGTGGGCCAGACAAAGCTCTGCACGTTACTTGTTGAAATCACTCCTGAAGATGGTTTTGCAATCCAAACCCTGTTTCAGACGGGACAATAGGCTGGATCGATGAGGTTCGTGCGACTTTGTGATGTGAGCTTTCTCATTGTTCCGAGGGAAGGAAGAATACGCCACATTGTTTCGGAGGGAAGCTGGAGAAAGAATTGTTCGGGGAAAATGCATTGTTTCCTGAAATTGTGTGTACCCAATGACAATTCGAGTCGCCATTGTCGCTATTTTTAGCTTCGATAAATAATATAAAAATCTCTGACTGCTGATGCAAGTTCGCTCTCTCCATTTCATACAAAAACGTTTTTCTACGAATGCAGAAAAAGCAGTCGATGTAAAGAAAATAAACCACTGAAGAGTAATCTATACCGATTTGATAGAAAACTGATGTCGTCAGTGTTCATAAGACTCCTAGGCCCTAAGCAGGTCAATAAAACAAACTGTTCGAGTAAGAATTTAGAAAATTAAAACGTTTGATCAACTTCTCCAGAAGTATGAAATAATTGTGCTTATTCTGGCACACGGACACGCCTAAATAAACTTCTATCGGATTGTCTCTTCAGTGGCTGAAACTCATCTGATCTACCCACTCACATGTAAAAATGAAGAATCTTATATTTATATTATAAGGAACTTAATGTGTGGGTTGTACGAAAAGAAAATAAAGTCACGGTACAATGAACAGATACCAACATAATAATATTAATAATAATCGGATGATTTTTATAGCGCCGTTTTTGTGAAAAATCACCTCAAGGGCGCTGTACAAATATTACTCCTATAATAATGCTGCTATTAGTCAAATTCTTAATCTTTTTCCACTTTTTTTATTTTTTGACCTGACCGGTTTCAGCCTATCACAGCCATCTTCCAGCTGTGATAGACTGAAACCGGTGAGGCCGAAAAAAGTTTAAAAATTGTTTGAATAAATCATTATTTTACCACGAATTTTCAGTGTCAAAAATTAGATACACTGTTAAATTCAATACAATATTAGCAGTGGCGTGCAGCCCACTAAGGCTGAAAAGCTGTGCCTTCCTTTCTATTTTCACATTACTGAAAAATAAAAAAGTCTGTTTTTTTTTAATTATAATACGTTTAAAGAATAAATTTAACAAATAAACGAATATGATTTCCATTGAATATTTATGAATTTAAATAAAAATTTCTTCGGTAATTGTATATGGTAATTACTTTGTGGGGTCACTTTTGAGGAAATTAACATGAGATACTTAGTTTACATCACTGTTTAATATATAAATATAAACATGTTTGGATTTGTATCTATGTATCCTGATGAGGGGAGCTTCGCTTCCGAAACATGTTGATATTTATATATTAAACAGTGGTGTTAAACTAAGTATTTCATATTAATTTTATTAAATATATTTGTATATTAAATCTCAATTATAGTTGACACCGTATTCTGTAATTAACGTGTATTTAAAAAAAAATCACGAAAATTTATGTAAAAATATATTTATTATGATTAACAAGGTGATGTTTTTCGGTAGCTTGGCCTTTCATCAAATATTAAATCTTTCTCTCACGTCTTCAGAGAGCTTCACGTGTAAACCTATTTATTTGCCTCCGAGAATAATTATTTAACAGTTCATTTCCATCAAGCTCGTTACTCTAAATAATATAAATGAATTAATTTAATGTATCTCCATAATGAACGAGTTACCCTTCCATTTCGCCTTTCACTTCCACAAATAAACACTTATAAAGCTGTCGCCACCCTTTAAACTACACCGATAATTCACATCACTGTACGACTCTGCGTATCTTAGAAGTTGAATACGAGATTTTTACGGTCAAGTTTTATGTGTACGAGTCTGAAGGGGTATTATAAATAATAATAAAAATAATAATTTCTCATATCGTAATATGCAAACATCGGGAGGGTAGACTCGTGGCGCCAAGTAAGTGGAAGATTTCAAGAAGAAAAATGTTAATATCCCTCATTTTTCTATGTATTTTGATGCCAAATACCAGGAGCGCAGAATATTTATTTTATTATTAGGATAGAATAATGAATATTTATTATTTTGAATTAGAGATGTTTCTTTTCGGTCGAATGGTCAGCGTTTTAGGTAAAGATGGAATCAGCAGTTTTTTATTTATTCACGGCAAATCTAGCCATGTTCATATTTCAGAATAACAATACCCAGTAATTTGTATAGTGTCTTTTATTAGATATAAGCTTTATATCATATGGTTATCCTGTCTTCCTTACTAGATTCTTACGCGATGGTTTAACGTCGGTATAGTTAAGCTATCCTCAAGCCCGGTTTGAGGGCGTTTCAACAGATACATGAGTTACGCCGAGGTAATAGAAGTTCTACGAATTAAAAATAATAACAATGCATATATAATTGCATAAACAGTAGTTGTTACATACGAATAGAAGGTAGAAACATAAGAAATAATTCATATTGTTAAAGAAATTATATCTAGTAAGGTGTTCACGAAACACGCATTATATTAATAATTTAATTTTATATATATATATTCTTAGTTGCCATTACAGACGCTAGATGGCGCTGCTCCCCAACTCAAACACGAGAAATCTTTCTCCGTTGAGTTGAGTAGTTTTTATTAAATAAATAAAAATAATGAAATACTGCTTATAACATAATGTACAGAAATTAAATAAACTAGGTATTAAAATAAATTTTAATCGATCGACTAACAGATTGAGTTATTTATTCGCGGTCCGCTGAAAAGTAAATGAGATTTGCATCTTATATAAAGGTTGGTTTTAGCGACGAGTCGTTCATTAACGACTATATACTTTATAAAATCATCGTATACGTGTCTAATTTCTACAAGGCTATATTATTACCGTGGGACTTACAATTAATATTTGTCGCCATGACGAGATAAGAATAATTACCGCATTTGCACGTGTGTAGGCACTGTACAGTACGAAAACGGCGCCTGACAGTGTGGTATCTGAACGTTTTGTATCAACACCTATATTTTTTTTCTCAAGCAAATACGCATCAAAACCTAAGTAGAAGCAAGGACTTCTTCCTTTCAAGTACATTTAATATTGAAAAGTACAGAAAGACGTGGTAACCACTAGCGATCTCTATCTCTATTTTATCTGAATTGTCACAAAAGAACCCGCTCCGGAATTAAAGTGTGTAATTTGTTATAAATAACCAAAACATATCAAATTATTATCATTGTGTATTTGGGTGGATCCCCGCAGTCGGGTTTACTCGGGTCGCGCTTTAATATTAGTTAGTTCCACCCGGGCAGAGCGACACAATTAGATTTCCAATCCAGTTTACACCCTAAGCCCGTAATCCGTTTATTCAAATATAAATAGGAACCGGACCCCCCGATGCAAGATGGGAATACGGCACTCGGACTACCTAGTTCTAATACCTACCCCATGCACCGGGCAAAGCGAATTTCACAAAATAACCTTACTTATACTATGCACTATCAATCTCAAAAATAACTTATCTACGTAACAGAAAAAGAGTTTACCACGGGCGTGTTTGTGTGAGTAATATTAAATTTATAATCTTATGAATGTGTGTGCGTGCCGCGTAGGTGTTTTTAATTAACCTGCTTTTGGGATTAAGTAACGGGGAGAAGATAACATAGAATATTAAATTAAAGATCATCGGATTACAATGTATAACTTGGTTACCATTATAGGTATTTCTATCACGACTAACCCGCGAACTTAAAAGAGCTGCAAAATACTGCTCGCTTGGAATAATAATTAAGAGGAATTTTACACATCGGGAAAGTTAACGCTTGAACTAAGCGATTTGATTACCTTCCAGAATAGAAACGCTATTTATAAATGCCTATCATATTCTGAAAATAAATTTATAATAATTCTTCTCTGAAATAACATTAATATTACTCCAATCATACAAAGTAGCATTCTATTAATAGCCAGCCAATTCAACCCGGTTCTAATAATATTTAGAGCAAACCGAAACCTTTGGATATCCAAATTGAGGGCCACTGAGTCAACAAACGGCCGGATAGAAGAAGAGCCAGTTCAAATCCCAGGGAAGGAATTTATCGACTCGCGCACCATTAATATGCAAAGCAGGGTCAGGCAAACCCATTCTGTACAAATGCTATTCAAATTTTAAGTAAACACAAATCGAATAAGTAAGTAGGTGTTGGTCTATCCCGGATTGAATCAACTAGACGCTGAATTTACGAGCATTATTCTAATTAAAATATTATCATTTCATTCGTGCATTCGAGAAAGTGTGACCGTTCAAATGCAGCTTGCTTGTTTGTTAAGTTCAAGTACAATAATAATATGTTTTTATAGAATTTCAACATAATCTCGAGATCAATTTAAACTACAAGTTGCTTTGAGCAACCAATCTTTTTACAGAAATATTATTATCATCGATGAAAAAGGCGACATTGATTTTTGTTTTAATTTTAAAGTCGTGGGAAAATCATTTGTCGAACATACTAATTTGCCGCAAATGAGCCGCGTTTCCGGTTTGATGGACGTTGATTGGGTCCCGCTATTTATCAAACTCTAAGGCGTTACCAAAACACCCAATTTCCAACCCTTAATCACAGGGGATGACACAAAGGGCAGTGGGGAAAAAACACGGCGCATTGAAAACCGGTGATCAACAAAACATCTGTACAAATAATATGGAGCTTTATCCGGACACGATCTGGTAACCCTGGTAAAAGTGCCTCAGGTTATGTAAGGGTATTATGGAAACGGTTGGACGCCCAACAAAAATACCTCATAGCCTTTCTGTGTCCCTGTTACAATCGCCTTTGACATCTGCCGAAAAAGCCGAGCCCCAAAAATTAACCCTTACTTATTTTAAAAGCTACTCTCCTAAAATATACCGCTCAGAAACAATATTATACATATGAATTTGAACAACTTCGGAACAAGCGAGAACTTCAAGCAAGAATCAAATGAAAAAAAAATAACTCTATGAAGAGAGCCGTTTTCGCAAATTATGGCAAAGTTTACTTTACACATAGATATTAGCTTTGTAACAATATCTTTTGTGTGTATTTTAGTCACGATTTCACGATGATGATTTATTATCGTGAAAACATCATAGATGTCATAATAGAGAGCTCACAGGCGTCAAGTTGTTGTACAGGCTAGTTAGAAGCTAATCAAAAATACCTTTAAAATCAATATGCCAACTAAGCCTTCACACAAAGGAGTTCATGTGATTTTATTCTATTCAGGCCGTTATCGCCCGATACATCGTTTATTTAATTCTACGAAGGGGAGAGCTCTCATTCAATCTCGAATAGAAACGTAAAAAATGAAATGTTAAATCCCTTCAATGCATTCAGTGAATGAGATTGCCGGTATTCTAGTAATAAGGCCTCGTGTATTTATAAAACATCTCTTCATCGTTATGTTATCCCAATACATCACTGACTTTGCTTAACAGATAAAAATATTGGAATAATAATTAGGAATTATACTAATCTATTATGAATAGAAGAACAATTTAATTATGTTATTTACTTTGCAAGGTTTTATAGTATTTAAAGTGATAAATGTGGAAAAGGTTTTGTGAATATAAAACACGTGAAAAAGAACGTCAAAACCGTATTACCGGATTTAGAAAAAAAACGGCTTATTTATTTCGAAAACACATTATCGGATTTAATATATTCCTACTCGGTAGCGATTCGAAAAGTTTCATTGCCGCTTGAATAAAGGCACAAGCTTACCGAAGCTTAACAAAAAGAGAACCTCGGACGAAAATTAACTTTGAAAATCTTCTGAAAGTTTCTCGCGAACAGCAGCACCCTCAAAGCAAAATGAGATTACACTTCTTTACAATTTAGGGGTGTATTTCATATTTTAGAAGGGTTAATTTGAACCGGGAACAATGTGGGGATTAAACCATTCTTATCTCCAACACGCGGCAAGCTTTTTGAATTTAAACAGCTTCAAACAAACGCAAAATGACCTGCAGATGACAGCTGAAAAAATAATAAGAGGCAATGGGCAATGATTGATTTGGTAAATATTGACACGGTGCTCTCAATACAGAAATTATTTATTTTGGTGGAAAGCTCTGAATTCAATCACATTGTTTAGATCACACAGTGCTAAAACATATTTACGTAACCCTCTGCACTTGACATTGGTTGTAGGTCGAACACTAGAATGGATTCAAGAGGATAAATAAATACAAAAAATAATCAACCTGCGACGGCAGTATAATTAATACACAAAACCCAGTCGGGTACAGGGTCAAGCGGAATAATAATTTAATGCTCCGGCTTATATGCTTCACTGGTCTGTATCAATTCATCAAAACAAACTGTGTAGATCTATCCATCACTGATAGACATATTTTTTGTAGACGTGAAAGAGCGTCGGTTTGTTTAGGCAATATGTTAATTCACGGTCAGGCTTTTTCTCCTACCAAAGGCCAACATAATTTATAACGTAGATAAATAGTATATACCTACTACATTACAAACAAAAAACGTATTACTTAACAAGACAGGAATGCCCAAATACAATCACGTCACAAGTCAACCATTTTATGTTAGTTTTTTCCACCATTCGGATACGAATATAATCGATTTTATTTAGAGTTTTAATACACTCGTCCAGCCGGGTTTAAAGGAAATGATCCGTTATGCAGATAAAATAAGGAAGCCAACTGATAAGTAAATCTTTCGAGTGCTACTCAAAATAAGACTCGGAGATAAAACCACTTACCATAATATTGCAAGTTTATCACTGTGGATTTTAATTTGAAACAGTCCGAACGGATAAATGAATACAAATGGAAAGAGATAATAAAATGATCACATTAATGAGAGTTGATATATTTGCTCGGCAATATGTGTGGCAGCTTGCTAATTAAAAATATGAATCTACGTATGTTTGATTTATAGGTTTGTCGGAATCCCTTAGTACTCATAACTCAGCTTAAAATTTAGCGTAGGTTATTTGTTATTTTACTCGTAGATGTTATTTCCTCGGGCAATGTTTTAATTGCAAATGCTGTGTAAGGAAAAAGCAATAAACATTATTATTACTAACCCCAATACGGGAACATCACAACTAGAACGTAGGTTTTATTGTGTTTCTATATTCCTCGAGACGAAGTGAAAAGATAAAGCATTTGAACTAGAATTGTTCTCGTTAATCAGGAGAGCAGTCAGGCTGTGTCGGTATTCAATTTAACGATGCGCGGGTTAATGAGTTTCACTCACCGAATGGGGTTGATGATTTATAATGTCTGCTGCTCTGTTACCTTCGTATTGACCGACGAACCTTAATATTTGTTTATACCCCTACTTGGCCCGCGAGCGTGTTATCACTAAACACACGGACGCAAGAACAAAATAATTTTTTCACAAAATGAACACACACAGTAACCTTATGCAACCCGGGGTTACAAATGTTCGCCTATAGGAAAAACAGAACCCGACAAGTGGATCTTAGAATAAGCCTTTGTAAATAGTATCGGAAGCAGGTAAGCACGCGACACAACAATTTCCACTAAAGCGTTTCACCCCACGAGAGCGTTTAGGCAAAGGCTGTATGTACCCAGGAGCCACCGGGAGCGCATAATATCGAGTTTCTGCAATACCTCCAGAGATAACGTAAGACGTCTTGATCAGTTTGGCGAATTCCAGGCTAAGCTTAAGTAGCATTAGAAACTCTAAGGAAGTGCACAAATAGGGGAAGTGGGGGTAGGTTCAATCGGTTCAATAGTGAGGCAAGAGGGATTTGAATTGATTATAACGTATACGCTACGGTAGAGGAATTTCAGCAGAGGTATTTGTAATAGTACAAATACCTTAATTGGTCCTAAAGTACTCGTACCTTTGTGAAGTGAGCAAAATTTGTGAATTAAGTATGAGCACTAACAAAGATCTCCCAAATGAGGGTATGTATCAACAATGGTTAACTTAATTAAATATTAATGAAATAGTTTTGAATATTATTGAATAGCAAAGCAAACCTTCCAAGAAGCCAATAAAAAACATATAAGATTGTTTTGTCCTTGGCGTATTGAAAACGACCCAAGCTTCAACGCCTAATGGGCGAAAAGCCAGGACTATGAACGTGTAAACAAGGCGCTAATGATGTAGAATGCTTAGTGAAGACACCTACATTAAACACGCAGTAAAATGTGGCTTACCTTCCGTAAATCGTTACGCGGGTGTAATCGCGCGCTAACTTGAAACAGCCAAGTCAAAGTTAATACACATTAGATGAAATATGTATAATTAACCCTTCAAGATCAACAAGTCAAGTAGGAGAAAGGTTGGCCCCATCGAACTAAGATGATCCAGTTTAGTTTTGCCCCATCGCGAAGCAGAGGAATCTCCGAGGACGGTGCGGGGTAAAAGGGGAACCATTGTTAGGGTCTCGGTGTTGGAGGGGTGGCGGAGGTAGGGGTTATTAATTCCCTTTGTAAGTGGAGACGTTCATTTGATGTCCCGGTGCAGTAAATAATTATTACATTACCATCTCAGGCCGCCGGTTGTGAAGTCAGATCGCGGGCACAGGCATCTGAGACAGATGACTGAATTTAGGAATACAGCCGCTCCATCGGGGTTAAGGGCGTTAACTTGATATGAGCATGAATTTATTCACATGGGTACTTTCCTAATTTAATTTCAGTGAATTTTGTGTAGGTTTTCCTTTAAACTTTTAGTGGTAAATGTGCTTTAATGTATACATTTAGGTACGTAATTTCCAAGTAATAGACATGAGAAAAAGTCTGAATAACAATTAACACATAATACATAACTGATCAAATTGAACGTAAAGTTTCATTCCTAATATCTTTACCTTAAAGCTGTAAGTCCGGATGATACTTTTGCAAAATTGTTGAGTTATGTCTTTTTTTTGTCTGCTTTAAATTATTACTGGACTACTGAAGTTTTAGACTAGGTTATTTTAGAAATGATAAATCGGAGGACTCCAGTGTTTTCAGCATTAATAGTAAGTGAATATACTTATATTGAAATTGCATTATTAATTCAATTTCGTAAAAAAATGCGACTTCCGGACTTTTACCTCTAAAGCTGGAAATAATGTCACATCATTGCTGATAGTCGGTCTACGCTATGATGCCACAGTGTCTCGCCGACGCCAACCAAGTACAGTCGTCTTCAAGTGTGAACAACATGAGCCAGTTTTTGAACTGTATAGCAGCCGAATTTTACTTAGGTAAAAAAAAGAAGAAACCAAAAGAGAATATAGACAGAATATAAATATACAGGAGAAATAAGTCGCAAAGAGGAATAAATGCACCTCAGTGATAAATAACCCACTCTGTTTCAATATTAAATGCATAAGACTGTACACACGCACGCCCATAAGATTCACGCGATCAGCACCACACTGAATGTTCTCATACAAATATTAAGCACTCGGTCGACCGACGACGTAGCGCTGACGAGTTGGAGAGATGGTCCTCGGACGTTGCGCGCGGCGGAGGTACGCGTGACATACCCCTTAGCTATATCATTTTCTTAGATTATATCTCATTCCAACAACTATTAATGATTACATTTATATCTTACGAACATATATTTTATGCATTCGTTGTCAGTTTAACTTTTTTCCTGACTTGGAAAGGGTTTAGATTAACAAATAAAATAAAGTATTTGCTAAAGTTGTAACCTATAGCAAACCTCGATGTACCTGGCGTCTTTTTAAGAACGAAAATTTAAACAATATATAATAATAATTGGCCAGGATTTGTGAAATATCACCTTAAGGCTTTGATATTTCTATGATATAAAAAGAATCGATTTGAAAAAATGTGATATTATAATAACGAACTAATTAGTTGCAACAAAGCCTCAAAACCAGAATTCAGGAGAATTCACCAGTCAATCACGAGCCTCAGCGATGTATAGAAAGAAGACTAAGGATTCCATAATTATTAACAAATTAGTAGCAATATTCCATTGATAGTCTCGCTCCATTGAAAGTACAAGCCGCAAGAATGACTTGGAGAATTCTAAGAAAAGCGTCTGCTTAATTATGACTAGGAATGACTAGTGGCAATTATCCCAATTGAAATTGAGATGGCAAAGAAAATAATAATTGATAGTCGAGGCCGTTGAATGGTGTTATCAACAGATCCCATTGGGCTACTCGGCTACTAGTACAGCCATCGGCGGATCGAATGAGAGCACGCTGACTGCAGGTTAGATCGCGATAAAACACAAATGTTACTTATTGATTCTAAAGGTTGTAATAACAATGGTACAATAGGTAATTGAATAACGATTCAACCGTGCTCTTGGGCGCGTTGCTTGCTCTAGAATTAATAGACAGAGAAGAACTATTGACTGCACGCTTAACTACCCGGTTTCGCACGAGTTTTGCAATTTATTGTTAATTGAATAATTGATACCGAACAAAAAAATTGAAGCTTAAGTGATCATTTCAAATCTTCATAGCTCATGATCGAATTCAGAAAACGATCTGAAAATATTTTCTTTTACCCAGAAATTTCAGACAGAAATGGTCGTGAAAATTTCAAGACGTCAGAGCTCACCATTCGGCAGTTTTGATTGCATCAGTCAAAACGTTTTTTTTTATTTCTTCAAAAGCTGTTAAACGTATTTTACTTAATTAATATAATGTATGAAATGGAAAGAATACCTCGCCAAGCAGTTTTTAAAGGTACCAACTAATTTTCGCTTAAAACTGAATATATATAGCTTAACGAACAATTTAAAGGCAGGCACTATTTTTTGTTGTTGTTAAAACTGAATATACGAGTATGTCTATATGAATTTTAATGAATAACTTATAACGCAGAGGTAGGTACTATTTTCATCGCTTAATACTGAATATATGTATATGAATTGGAAATAATAACTTATAATAAAGAATTTACAGGTATGTTGACAATATTTTTTTTCTTAATATTCAATATATTCGCGAATTCGAAAAAATAACTTGTAACGTAAAATTTAAAGGTAGGTAATATTATTTTGTGTTGGGAAGCGAGAATACAATGCAAACATCAGATTGATACGGGTTCGTTCATTTCCCCCACTTTATGCATTGAATCATTCAAATTTCTGATTTATTTGCGTTCATAAAGTACATGTACATTCATATCGGCAAACGGTTTCCATCATCATTGTGAATTTAAACATGATTTCCCCGGATTAGAGTTGGGGTTGCGATGGACCGATTTCGGCGTGACGGGATAAATCCTTCCAATCCGCAGAAGCCAAACCGAAAAATAAACTATTGTAAATAGAATTACTAACGATGACAATGACAGCGCAAGCGTGGGCGGAGAATTCCACAAAAAAAATTCACCAAAATGGACAGATGTGGGAATATTTTATGCCCGACAACAATAAACAACCGATCATCCATTAATAAAGTGACTAAACTGCAGGCGTTTGAATGCATTTTAAACGCGCACCGTGACTGTGAAATGTGCATTCATGCTTTTGTGTCGGTGTCTATTCATTCGCGTCGCTGTAACTGGTAATTTGTCGTATTTTGTGTCAAATTACAAACAGACGACTGACCGCCAATAATATGTGGAACTCTCGGCGCGTTCTGGGCGCCTCGGTAAATATGAATTATTGCGCAGAGCAGATAATTTGATTACACGAATGGGTAGATTAGTGGGTTCAGTCTCCGAATTCAGAATTTTCATGTACTTAATCACAAACCTCCCTTGAAAACTTGAAGTTTTCATGCACTTAAAAATACACAAGTTATTTTTTAAGATAATCTCTTTTTAGATGTCTAGTTGAAAAAGTAATTATATGAAATTCCCTCGATAGAAAAAAAAATCGCTAGGAAAAATATAAATAACACGTGTGGTTCTTCTATGTATCATTTTATAGGTATGAACAAAATCACAACGTTTCTTTAAATGGTGCTTAAGGCAGTAGTCTTGAGATTTTTGCTCTATTCGTCGTTTTATAAAATTTGAAAAAAAAAATCATCGCTTACGCCCTAAGCTTTATTTATATTAGTGCGCTCCCTCTCTCTTCCGTATTTGTTTTTTTTTGTTTTGTCAAGAACAGCAAAACTGAAGAACAGTAAGCTGTAGCATTATGTTCAGTATGAAATTTTCAAATCTACGGTACTATTTTCAGGTCTTTATCTCATTTCTATCACGAGTTGTGTTTGAAATATAAATATACACTTAACTTTAAAAAAAAAACGAAACGAGACTCAATGTTTTTTGGTTCATAATTATCAATTCAAATTTCGGGCGAAACCGGATAGTAAAGGAAAGAAATACTTACTAACATCGTACTAAAATATATCGCGTAAATATATTTTAATAATCTGACTCCATGTTATGACAAGAAGTGGTAACTCGTTGAAAATCGAAAAATATCAAATAATATTGAATGTAAGAATTTTTCTCAAACCATCAGAACTAACTGTAAGCTGAAAGCATCACTGTAATACAATCATCCAAGGAGCCATGAAGGGGATGTTTTGAACAGGTCTACAAAGAAACGGAAACCAAATAAGATTTATTTATTTATTTTATTTTTTTATTTATTCATTCATTAACGCCCAAAAGGGCTTTTACATATTTAACATTAAAATGATTAGGTGTACAGAACTTAAAAGAAAAAAATAACATGATGCATAGTTGGTATATAAGTGTAACATATTTATGACATAGAAAGAAAAAAAAGAAGAACAAGTTTTTGGATTGTAGATGAGTATAAAGATAATATATATAAAACATAATAATTAAACAATAGCTCTTATACGATGCTCTTATAATTGTTGCAACATAAAAATATCGTTCAGGTATCTTTTAAACATGGGTAAACTTATATTAAATATATCTACAGCAGAGGTGAATTTATTTCCAAGTTTATGTAGACGAGAAATGGGTGCATGCATTTGGTAGTTTGTTCCAGAATTATTGTTACAGAATAACATATTTTGCCGAGTTTGTCGATGAGGTACTTTGAAATTGATTAGTTGCAGGAGTTCACAACAGTCTAATAAGGAATAAATAATTTTAAATAAAAAAGTTAAGTCTGTTATTTTTCTTCTGTTTTCTAAAGTATGTATTTTGAGTGTATTTAGCAAGAATGTATAGTTTATGTGTTGTATTGGTATGTGTAGTTTGAAGTTAATAAAACGTAAAAATTTGCGCTGCACGCGTTCAATATTTTTTTATATGAATGATATAGTATGGGGACCACACTATTGAATTGTATTCTAATATGCTGCGCACTAATGACAAATATACGATTTTTATAACTTCCAGCGAATCAAAGTCTTTGATAGTTCTAATTATAAATCCCAATGTCTTCATACCTTTATTAGTTATTTGTTGTATGTGATTTACAAAATTTAATTGTGTATCAAACAAAACTCCGAGATCACTAATTTCGTTGACTTTTTCTAAGATTTTGTTATCTATAGCGTAGTTAAATGATAACTGGGTTTTGATTCGACAAAATGTTAGTGTCTTGCATTTATCAACGTTGAGAAATAAGTTATTAGCGATACACCAATTATGTAATTTATCGATGTTTAACTGTAAGATTATGCAGTCGCTAATATTGGATATTTCTTTGTATAGTTTAATATCATCGGCAAAAAGTAGAACTTCTACATCGTCGAAACAGGTTATTATGTCATTAATGAATATTAGGAATAGAATGGGACCGAGATGACTTCCTTGCGGCAGACCACTAGTTGCATTAAGTACCTTAGATTTTAAAGACTTAATTTTGACGAACAAGATTCTGTTAGATAAGTAACTTGAGAACCAATCCAACATGTTGCCTCTCAGTCCTAGTGCATATAATTTTCTAAGTAATAATTTATGGGATACTTTATCAAAGCTTTTGAAAAGTCTGTATAGATACTGTCAACTTGTTTTTTATTCGTGAAGGATTCCGTAATATAGTTTTGGTAAAGTAATAGATTAGTAGTAGTTGATCTTCCACTGACGAACCCGTGTTGTTTTTTATCAATTACTTTGAGTATTGATGGATAAATTAAGTCGAGAACAAGGGATTCAAAAATTTTTGGGAGTGCTGATTGTATACATATAGGACGATAGTTTTTATGTCTGTGTCATCACCTTTTTTGAAAATTGGGGTAATATAACTAGATTTCCAACGAGTTGGAAAATGTCCAGAAAAAAGTAAATTGTTAAATAATATGGTAAGTGGACTTGATATTGTAGATGCGCATTGTTTAAAAAATATTGGCGGAATGTTATCTGGGCCTGCAGATTTGTTGGGGTCAAGGGAAAGTATTTTTTTAGGCAAGATTCCCGTGTAATGTGGCAGTTCTGTAAATGTAACGTGTTATGATATGTATATGATGGTATTTTATTTTCAGATATTTCGTCTTCGTATACGCTTTGGAAATGATCCGCAAACAAATTAACAATGTCGATGGTGCTATTAGCTATTTTTCCATCATAGTGCATTGTAGGGGGGTAGTCTGAGCTTTCATTGTTTAATTTTTTTACAAAATTCCACAGGTTTTTTGACTCCAGTGCATTTTTCTCAATGGAGGTGGTGTGTGCTTTATAGCACAGTTTGGATAGTATTTTACATTTTTTCTTGTTGCTGAAAATTTTGAGTAGTCATCGATTAGGTGAGTAAGTTTAAAAATTTTGTGTAACTGTTTTTTTTGTTTGAGCAGTAATATAAGGTCCGTGGAGAACCAAATTGGATATGTTCTGTGTTTTGGTGAATACGATGGTACATAAGATTTTATATTGTTGGAAAATGTTTGATAAAGTTTTTCTAAGGTTTGTTCGATATTACTATCATCAGTCAAGAAAGTCCAATCAGTATTACTGAACTGGTAATTAATAGAAATGTAATCGGCGTTTTTGAAGTTGAGTGTTGTTTGTTTCAATGTGGGTTTGTATATGTACATATTAACTGTAATGTGTAGGGGAGGATGATGACTATCCACCGTTATGAGCGGATCGTTTGACTTTTAAACAGACAGTTTAGAGCAGTTAGAGAGAGCTAGATCTAAAAGGCGGTCACATATATTGTACACAAAATTATGTTGATGTAAATTCAAATAGTTTATCGTATCTATCACTTCACGTGCTGGGTCATTACAACTTTCATTTATAATATAGCCATTGTCACTAAAATTCCATTTCAAATTGGGAAGATGCATCTGATTGGACGAAAAGGGAAAAGATAAAGATGTAAGCCAAAATAAGTCCTCAAATCAGATTCACAATCCTTTCATATGAGGCATCAGTTTAAACCGCTTAGAGAAAATATGTATTGCTTGAGCGGGATAAATGTAAAACACGGTTACTAACTCCCGTATAACTATTCTGCACTTAAACCTTATTTCATAGATGGCCCGTATTAAATAATAGATAATTCATAAAACTTTTCTATGGTCACTTTAGAAAATAATATTAACACAACCTAAATGAAACATGAAAACGGAAAAAAAACAAGATTTCAGTCGCATTTTTATCCCAGATGCGTTGTTGTGTCGTTTTTTTCCGTATTCATGTTTCATTAAGGTTATGTTAATATTATTTTCTACAATGATTAAATATTAAAATGCGGTTTTTAAATCTTAATAAAAATAATTCATAATTAAAAATTGAACATTTCTTTGGTTCTATTTTGCGAATTTATTACTTATTTTCTCTATTGACAATAAATTTATCCCACAATTCGTAACCTTTACACATCTTGCGATATCTGTAAATATTTAAATACCAATTTTTCTTCATTTCACAAACCTTGTAAAACCCAAATAGAGCGGCACATTTTAAAGGTAAATACAAAAAAAAACATTTAAGATGATTCGTGCATTGTAAAGCTCCCTTATGAGATATTTCACAAAATATAACAATATTTTAAAATAAACTATATATATAAAAAATTGAATGTTTGCCTGTCTGTCCTAGATTTTCTCGAAAATTAAACGACCGGTTTCGCTGAAAATGGCAGTTTGTTCTTATTAGTGACTGGAAGGTGTGGAGAGTAGTTTGAATGAAATCTAATATGTAAAACTGTTGATACAACTTTTTAAAAGTAGTATGAAAAACATTGAACCCGCCATGTTGTTCTGAGGTTAACCCATAGATACCATATAACACTCTGGTTAGCCACAGATTACATATTCAAAAGAAGAAGGTTTGTTTGGGTAGAACATTTTCAAAATGGAAAGCACAAGTAGGTACCTATTTAAGAACTTTATTATTTAGATATATTTTGAAAAAATAAATGTTCAGATTGAAATAAAATGTTCATAGGGGTACACATTAGATAGTAGTATAAGGTGTAAATAATAATATTATGACTACACATTTTTAAGGCGAACAAAGAAAAGGCTTCAGCTAATTTCGACAGGCTTTTAAAAGAGAAATTATAATCATACATACTACTGGATGTTACAACCTTTAATAAAACGGGTCTTAAAAAATAATAGCGAAGCGTCGACCTTTTCTCAATGGTACAGTAGATTTTTTGTTGCGTATGGTAACATGCACGCGTAATATGCGAATACGTGGGCTGTGAATTTTGTAGAAATGTGAATTTTGGAGGCTATGGCTATTGGAGCAGACTGAAATTGGACTATTCGCAGCCTGTTATGTGGAAATATCTTTGTATTATTTTTGTAGAACACAATTATAGAGTGTAATATTAAACCCAAAAGGGTAAAGAGAGCAAATTAAAGCCGTAATTGCAGTGGATGTTTGAATATTACGCAGTGTTTATATGAGGTTCGTAGAAAATACAAAAAAATGGTTATTTGAAAAATAGAACCAGCCATAGAAGAACGAAATTTAAAAAAAATAAAAAACAAGCCGGTTCCCCAAATGGTATTGGTTCTCAAATAATTTAAGGTAGAAACATCATTAGTGAAATTAGGGAAATGTCTATTGCTTCCGTGGTTAACTTCGAAATAAAATTTCAATTATGATTGAAAATTATTATACGAGAGAGAAAAACTGTAATACTATCATCTGCATTTTAATTTTTTTTGTTGCTTTTTTTATTCTTATGCATACCAAATTTACGTAGCGAAGCTAGCTGTTAGTATCTATCTAAAGTCACTAACAGAAAAATTTGAAACTTTTCAATGACAATAGTCCGCGACATTGCAAATAACTATGAATATTTGTAAATATAAATAATTATTATAGAAAATGTATTTTTTTAGATTTTTTCGGTAATTTTAAAAATCAGTTCTCCAGTCACGAATTATAACACAAAATGAAAAATAATGTTTCAAATAAATACCTACCCTTCTTTTGCCAATAACCTTCTAATAAATATAATATCAATGAAAAATAGGAATTTAACAGTAACTGCAATATCATGCAAGGTGCAGTGTTTTCTAATATTGTGTCCTGTGCGTGCTAAATCACATCTTCTCAAGCTAAAACTTTGTAATTTAACGTGTTAATCTGGCGTGACCTGCCAGGTAAGTATGTTTCTGTATTTGTTTGTACATAATAAGCTGAAACCTAGCAAGTAATATTTGCACAGCGCCTTTGTGGTGATTTTTCATAAAAACGGCGCTATACAAGTCACCCAATTATTACTATTATTATCTTATTTTATTACTTATATTATATATCATCTTCTTGTGCCACCGATCATCTAATAAATGTAACATCAATAGAAAAGGAGAAACAAATAACCATGTAAAACTATCATCTCTATAATTAAATTTTTCTAAAACTGTGTTCATCTGAAGCGACCTGCCAGGTAAGTATGTTTTTCTGTATCTGTCTGTACATAATTAGTTAAGAAATATTTGTACAGCGCCCTTGAGGTGATTTTTCACAAAAACGGCGCTATACAAGTCATCCAACTATTATTATTATTATTATTATCATAATTAATATATATATATATCTTAGGTATTATTGAAATCTTATATATTATTATTTTTATATTATACATTGTTATTTTGCTTACTTATTGTGAGATTGAGAGTTTTTTTTAAATGCTTATATAAGATTCTTCGTTTTCAGGATATCGAGAATGAGATTGTGTAAATATACACCCTTATGGCATATGCTTTTTTTACGCCTTTAAGTCTTAACTGTATTACTGTATGTACTCTCACAAAACACACCGCTAATATTCATTACCATTGAGTTAAATCACTAATTGTTTCTACAAGGATTCAAAGCAGGCTAAAACAAAATGTCTATTTGAGAAGATTGAATTTGAGAATGTGAGACAGTGAATAGACAGTACTCGTAGAATATAATTGTTAGATGTTAGGTAGAGCTTACATACACAAATAATGTAAAAATACAAAGAGCTTTCGTGTGCGGGCGACACAACGACACAACGACCAGGCAACCAGGTGTTTAAGGGAGATATCGAAAAAAGCCGACAGAATTAATAGCCCCAACCCTCCCCCACGGCATCGGGCGACTAGGGAGCTTTTATGTACGCCATTTCTGTTGTACAAAAGGAATAACATTTATTTACGTTACTCTTGATTCTGGGATATTGGGCTGCATTCAGAATAAGAACGTCAATAAATTAACAATGGCATTATGTTTTCTCACATAAAGTGCTTTATTTGCAACTCGCAATGTAATAAAAATTAGTTAATTTGGGTGAATACCGAGCAAGTTTCCCAACTGCTCCCGACTGTTCAGAGACAATGGGACTACGGAGTCCCCGGTTAGGTGTGTACTGAGGCTGAAGGGAGTTGGATTGAGGAGGAGATGATAAGATGAAGGTTGGGAAGTACCTGACTATTCAGAATTGGTCACCAAACAGAACATTTCAAGTAACGTGTAATACTGAGATTATCTTCCACTCTGATTACCTATGTCAGTTGCCAAGAATTTAAAAAATAGCCTGCTAAGGTAAGCCACGAGGATGCACATTTCAAATATAGATTTTTTTTTAAGTTTTGCAAAATATTATTCTAGGTAGTTACTTTATCGGTTGTTAGATGTAAAAACATTTTTTTGGTAATTTTCTTAACACATAGGTACATCAGTTTTTAAATATGAAAATGTCACATTCATACGTTCCTACGTACATACAGGGAAATTATAATATTATTTGATTATCTCCAATTAATAGGATATGAAAGACAGAGAAAATAAGTTCACATTTGAAAGTGCAGAAAGCATTGCGTACTGTGAAAGCTACCAGTATGCATAAAACACAAAGGATGACACACAAGCTTAAGTGAGCAAGTTAACATCTAATAGATAGGCTCGTAAATTGCGCTTAGACCGACACGCCTCATGCACACCGTTCCGCAGTCCCCAATCCCAGTCAGGAATCGGACACATATCTCGGATTATGTCGTCAGTTTCCGTGTCGGACAATCATTGTACGGCGCGATAGTGTATTAGGGCAGCGTAAAGTGGGATTTAGTTGCAGGTGTCCCAGCCACTGACGTCGTGAAGGGCTGTAATTGTTGAGTTGCGAGCGACGTTAACGACCGGCAAACACGGCGGCATGCAAATCCCGCCAGCCCGTGTAAACGTAGACAGGACGCCCCAAAAACTCAACTGAGCGAGAACCTCGCCGCATTTGTGCTTTCATTTAGTCAACGTCTTCGCTTGATTTGATTCGTCCTTCAGAGTACGTGCGTTGGACAATACAATGGTTACAAAACAGTAGTATTTAATCATTATATAAACAAATATTTACAAGTATACAAATATAAAAGTACTGACAGTATAAAACCTGACACTATTTGAATTTCCCCTACTATCATCAAAATTAGCGTAAAATATTGCTCGTGCAATTTTTCATATAGGCAAGCTAAATGGACCTATTAATTGTTATTGATTTAATTGGTAGTAGTATTTTTTTTTTTTTAAATTTAAATTATATTTACAACTGCTTCGGCATTCAAAGCCATTTATAATCTGTGGTTAGGCTACATGCTATAAATATAAAATCACTATTTCAAAATTCGCAGAAAAGCTCTTAGTGAATAATTACCCCCCGCTTGCCAACAACGAGCCTAAAAATAAACCCTGACATAAAAAGGAAGAGATTTAGATTTAATTTACTTGAGCAAATAGAAATTAATAAACGAACGAATGATTCTAATATAACGCTAATTAAAAAAAAGTAAGGAAAATTATTCATTCCAAGCTTTTAAGCGTACATATTAACAAAACCCAAAAAATAGAATTCCCTAAATAGCAGTCATCTCATTATAAAATAATTAAGAAAACACTGTTTTCACTGTAAGTGGGGAAAACAGCTTTTAACTGTAAGTACCTGACATAATATATTTTTTTAATTATCATAATTATTTTCAAAGTAAATCGGTTTTACAGGTAATAAATTATTTTGAACACGGTCTAAAATAAAATTGGATGGGAATAAATAATAAAATATAATACTACATTTGGACAAAGAAGCTCCGAACATTTAGCTATAAAGTTATACAACAAACTCCCACGTAGTGTCAAACAAATTAATAACTACATTAAGTCCAGCAAAACTTGGTTTAAAAAATTATCAAGAAAAGAACAGACTAGTATTTTCAAAACATCGTCGTATAAGTTGCTGAAAATACTCTACCCAAACCTTGAATTTGAAATATAGAAGTCGCTGACAACCCTCTACACAAAACCTAGTTTGCCACAGCACAGTAGTTCCTAGATCCTAGGAGTCTATATTCTATAACATATTTTTTAAAAATTAATATTTTACATAATGTTCTTAAAATGTCAATATTACATAGTTATTAATAAATAGATTTTTTGAACCCGCGACACCTGGGTGGAAACCCGACGCTTTGGATCCTGATATTTTTGTATCTAAACATCGTTAATTCATCAAGCATCAAATAATCGAAAATATACATACTCAACATCCACATAAGTTCATACACTGCACACGCAAAATCACCTTCTCCAAAAGCATGGAGTCGACATAATAATGTGAGCAATCTTAAGTACACAAATCTTCCTTAAAACACTAAAATTAGACACAAAAGTTCCTTAACCATTGTGGCTATAAATAATTAAGTTTCAAAAGGGTTGAGGGAGGTTAAATACGGGCAGGAGAGCAGACTGAGAGAGGGTCCCCCGCAGGGCATTATTTGTCACTCCTGTTAAATGTTGTGCAATAATTCAAAGATTTATCGGGCTCCCGGTAAGAAAGACCTCCTCGAGTTTTATGTGATCCTGCTCCTTACATCTTGGGAATATATTCAGTGCGTTCCCGGGGGATGTGAGAAGGCTCTCAAAAGATACTTTCGGGTGAAAAAATAAATAAATGACAAGTGATCGCCTAATTTGATAAAACCTTGAGATAATACAATGTTTATTTTTTCATAGAAATCAATCAGTTTATGGTTTGACATCATATTATGTGGAATGAAACAATAACTTTGTTTTTATTACCGGTATCGAAAAATCGAAATCGACTGTTAATTAGAAACTTTTTTTTTTCATATGAAGCGGTAACTTGGTGATGTGACATTATAATTTAAAAAACTAAACAATAACTTTGTTTATATCACTTTTATTTGTTATATACTTCTGCCGATCGGGTTTCGCCACTTCAGGGCAGTATATTACTAAATATACTTCCCTGGAAAGTATGAACTTTGAAAGAATAATGCGATAAAATATATATTCGCTTTCTATATATATTAATATTTATTTGTATAAAAGCATGTTTATTTAATGTCAACAATTTAAAAAAAAAACTAGGAGAGAGTACACTGAAATAACAAACAAACATCGAGAAAAATACTAAAGCTAGTTTCCTGTTCAAGATATCCCAAAAATCGATAAGCAGTATCTAACGGTTTATTTACAGAAGTCGAAGAAAACATACGAAATAGAGATATTTACTAATTCATTATCATAAACGTTTTAGTAAATTGAGTTTGAAGCCTGCGTAAAAAGTATTATGAAAACTCAAAGCCAAATCCACTCGCAGTCTTAAACGATATCCAATCAATCATTGCGCCTGGAAGCAATTTGTCTCTGCTAAGTAACTTAGCCCGCTACAGAAACGAGGGGAAATCTTAAATAAATTGTCGGTTGTGAAGTGAAATTCACTTCCGTTAATAGGCACTACGAGAAACAGGATTAAAGTACTAAGACAGAAATGTATCAATTCGATACTTTTACACGGTAATTTGTTTTTTTTTTCATTCTCTAACTAACTAACTAACCGGAACTACGTTTCCCCGCAGATATATATATCGTATATGTTTTTTTCATTGTCTATATATTATAAGACGGTTATTCGTAAATTTTTCATAGAAATATTAGAAAAAGTTCAGATATAAAGATATGGTACAATAGAAATAATCGTTATTAATTGTTTTTGTGAATTCGTAGAAATAAATTTAATTTTTTTTTAATTTAAAAAAAAAAAAATTAAAAAAAATTTTTTTTAAAAAAATTTAGAAAAAAAATAAAAAAAAAATAAATTATAATAATAATCGTAGCAGGAAATCAATACTGATGTAACCACCACTACACAAAAATGCTCTGTATACATCATTCTACAGGGTTTTTTTTCTGCGTCGATCTACGTGACTCTACAATGAAAAATAAGACCTGTACGACGGTGGAAAAAATCTTAATTTTGTCATTATTAGCTTTTTTAATTGATATATAAGCCACATAATTCTTCGTTTTTTTACATGGCCTTGGTTGTTACAGCAATATTGCGTTCCTGCAACGATATACAAGTGAGTTTTACGTTATGTACATAATTGGGAAGCGTAATAACGGTCATGGGACAGTTGTTTCGAGGGTATTTTGTGACATGTGTCAAAAGGTGGTCGAGAAACTGTCTGCAAGTGACGTCAAAAATGTCAACGGTCAACGCAGCATCGTTAAACAGTTGAACCGCTCTGTTGATTGGAGTGTTCTGATAAGCAGAAGTTCTCACCTTTGAGGAATAACATAGTACATGAGATCTTCCATAAGAATAGTAATAGAGTAATACGACCGCCATAGATATCTAATATGACATACATTCTTTACTTCAATCACATTCATACATAGTCTTATACATACTCTTCTGTTATACTGATTCTTGACATAAACCCGACTTCTGTATGTGATTCACTTGATTGTGCAATGTCTTCCTCGGACCTCCCAGACTTCTACCAATCACATTCGTATCGTATATATTCCCCTTACACTTATTTCTTCGTTCATCCAATCTGAGGCTCCCTTTCTAAACCAGTCGTGCATTGTCTCCGAATCTTCACATTTGTAACACCGTCAAACATGGTTTTAACACATGCGCCTCAGGAATCTCATTTCTACAGCATTCGGCCTACTTTCCCCTGTCAACCAATTCCATGCCTTACTTTCATATATCAGGGTTGGTATCAGAACATCATTGTGGACTGCTAGCTTCGGTCTTTTGACAACTTTTTTATTACCGACTAGGTAAGTAATCGTATTCTGATCGTTCTTAAAAAAATAAACTAATTAATTAAGAAGTAACACTGCGTGGGATTCTTGCTATCGACTTATAGAATTAATTAACAGTTAGTTACTGTCAAATTATCAAAAATATCGTTAGTTCAATTTAAAGCGGTAATTTATTACGTCAATCATTTGAAGAAGCAATTAGGACATATTGGCCGATAAAATTGTCAAGATACGAGCTTCATATCAATAAAGTTATGTTATTTTCATTTTATCACTCATCAAAATCGTCCATTACAGCAATAAAATGTCGAATGACGGGAGGGAATAAAAACATCAACCTACGCCTATGAGACGCTGTCAACTTATTTGCATGCTTAATGTAAGAATGTTCTGTGAAACTTTTACCATGGAGGTATACTCGTATTTTATGAGCCTGAGATGATAACAAACTTTCGACATTATTTTCAGCACCTGAAATACGAATATTCTACAATTTTCTCACGATTAGAATAACGTGAAAAAGCAAGTATTTTATCAAGACGCTACCCACAATTTAAAAAAAAATGAATACCGAACAAGAGTCCCAACTACTCCCTAGAGGACCTATGAGACTATGGAACTACCAATTGGGGAAGGTTGTGAGGGTGAAGGTATTGGGGGGGGGGAGGAGAAGGGGAGGAGGAAGGTGGGGAAAAGGGGAAATACCTGGCTATTCAGATCTGGTCACCAAACACGGCTAAAAGCCATTTCAAGCAACGTTTCAATTCTGAATGGTGGTCTTTTACCAGGGCGATACTGAGAGTATCTTCCACTCTGGATCGTGCGAAAATATACTATACGTTATTTTTTAAATGAATTAATTGTGAAACAGCACAAATTAATTAAATAAAATTTACTTGCGCACGCCCGGATTTGAACCCGCGACCTTCGGATTCGTAGTCAAGAGCCTTACCCCTCATGATGCCGTCATACAGGGTTTTCGGGATAACGTGCAGTAACTAGATAAAGGGAAGCAATTCTATATTTTTTATATAAGTTTTTAATTCAGCAGGCCTGGGTGGATAGTGCAAACCCCATCTGCCGCATTACATGAGATATGGAATAAATAGGAATATAAAAATATTAACACACATATAAAAAGAAAAATGAATAAAAATTAAAATTAAAATCTCAATATTACTCAATAATATTGAGATTTATAATTTATATGATGGCGAACAACTTTAACGAAGAAAAGGAAATTGAGAAAAGTGGCGAGGCTCTACACGAGATTGGCCCGAAAGGAGTAGAAATTTTAAATTCGTTTCGACGCACAATTGAGAAAAGTGCGCTTGAAGATACGCTATAGATATAATCCATCGGATTATAATTAATTGTTTTACAATGGATTTTAATAATTGTAGGGTTTATTCTTGTCATGAAAAATGTATTTTTGATAATGCTCATGTTGTTTTGACTTTTTTGTTTATTGGTAAAAGAGAGATGCTGGTATTATGTATTATAATAACTCTATGACTACTTCTATAAGATTTTCTCTGATATATAACCCCTGCCTGTCACTCACTGGAAAAAACGAGGGTCAACGAGAATGTTCAGTAAATGTGAATTTCAATTACAAGTGCGTTTCCATTTAACACCACAGTACAACACTAATGTGAACTCGAAATTTGTAGTGAATCCTTACGATTGATTTTCACTTGACGCCTTCCGGTAATGTGCAAAATAACTTTCATCTTTTCGATGAATCGCTCGAGCGTAAGAATCGCTTTGGTTGCGGGATGAAAGAGTTCCTCCACCAGCGGACGCGGGTCACATGATGGAAGAAGAGATAGATAATACAAACGTTAGTGGAAGGTAACGACCATAAACAGGCGCGGAGGTGTCGCCGGGGGTCATTGTTAAAAACAAGCCGGTCGGAAAATTTCTAGGGTGAATTACGCGCACGCGTGCACCCTCCTGCGATCCTGGGATTTTCTTCAGACTCCAAGGCTTAGCAGGGAATGGCTTAGACAGATAAGGTAGCCGGCCCGCCCCTAGCCGAGATTGTTGACTTTGTCTAGAACGCTACTCTAAGCTCAGCCTGTTTATGTGTTCATTATTAAATCCGCATTTTATATCATTTGCTGGATACGCTAGAAACTCGTAAAATGTAATCGTATAATTCCTAGAATTAAAATAATAATTGAATAATTTGATTAATTGATACCTCTTATCTTTCGACAATCTGATAATCCCACGATGATCGCGATTTGAAACTTACCTGTAACAAAGAAAAGAAAACATGTAAACTTAATGTAAAATCACAGTGTTAATATTAAAATGACAAAATGCAAATTATTAAGGTACAGTGCGCGAATGATTTGAGTGTACCTAATATCTAGGAGATGTAATTTCTCTTTACATAAGAAATTTAAATAAAAATTATTGCCATTTAGAGTCTTCCTTGCTCCTTGTACATATTACAATAAATACTAAATCCATGCTCTTTCCGATGATTATAAATATGAATCTTATTTAACAAGAGTGTAATTTTTTCATACATGTACGAGTGCATAATCCAACAGGCATATTATAACAAAGTCCAATTTGAATGTGTCCGAATCCCATAAAGCTAGGCGCTCGCTCGCTCATTGAAAACTGAAGTAGGTAAACTGAAGTGAGGAGGAATGATAGATAGTGAAGGTGGTATTATGGTAGGTATAAGCTCTGGGGAAATTGGTTGTGCGCCGGTGATTAGGGGATGGTGGGACGGCGATGAAGGGGTTAGGGGCGGCAACCCGAACAAGCGGTCTGACACCCAACGCCGACGCTGGGAATATTGCATCGTAAGTAACTACTAATAATGCAGTATTTATGTATCTTTCCACTCGTGCATACAAATGTAAACGCCGAATACATATGAAACACGAGTTCTACTGGCTCTGGGGAGTGGAAGCATATTATTATTATGCTCCGGCGAGGAAATGTTGTGAGCTGGAAGAAAACTGAGAAGTAGGAAAGAAATTACCCGGGAAATCACGGCTCTACCTAGCTATGGTGATACTGAAAGTATTCCCTACTCAGTGGAATGAAGTGCACATGTTTCACGTTTCTATATGTTTTAGTTCTTTAAATAGATTTCGGTTCATAAAATACTATCTCGCTCTTTCGTTAGTTGTACATTATATGTGTTTACATATACCCCTAGTTAATTTTAAATTGTTGAATGAATATGTCAAGTCATACTGTTAATTTGTGTATATATTAATGGTGTGTCTGTTATTTTCTAATTATATTAGGTTGGGTTAGTTAGTGTAAAGCGCACTGGAGGTGAACCTTCACAAAACTGCGCTATGGAAATGAATATGTTGATACAACATTTGCAGGTAGTAAGGTATTTTAATACAAACACTCATAATAGAACCACAGCAAACCAGAGCAAACTTATAATTATAATATTAAAACAAGTCAAGTGAAATCACTTCAAAGAGATGGAAGTAAATAAAAATAAAGGTATTACATACTAATCAAGGAATGCGATTTGAACTTTAAATGCCTGGATGTTTAAGTAGATAAAATACCAACAATGGAGAAGATTTCGTTGCCTATCGCATACAATTAGTCGCTGTAAGAAAGTTCCCATTTCACCCGTGGAGCCAATCCCTCCCACAAAGGGCTGAGTCAGTGGGGCGGTGAGGAGATAATTATTTCCGAAATGAAAACTGAATTCACCCGCTATCAAAACAGCGAACCGCCCTCACAAAGGGTGCATCCGGAGTGATTCAGGCCTGCTGGAGCGTGGCGGGGGAGGGATATTGCAAAGGGAGGATGCTCCCGAGGTGGCTGCTACCCTGTGCCCTGTAGCATGTAGCCTCTACCCTTACACTACCCGTGCCTCTACCTACCAGTTGGCGCCCGGGCGAAGGTCTAAGAAAGGGTTGCGGGATTTAGTTTCGAGAAGCTCCAGTGTATAGAGGATGCTAAGTTGGAGGTGACAGCGAAGCGATTACGTGAGATCAATCAGAGTATACAACTGAGAAAATTGAATCCTTTCAGACGAATTTCTGCATTTCCACGACTACAAAATTGTCCTCAAAAAGAGGCACTATATTAATCCTAGAATTGCTACTCAAGGTTTTCTCGAATAATTATTTTAGAGTATTTTAGGAATAGGAGTACTCGTGTCGACTTCTGACTTCTTAATCTTACAGAATGGTGATGCACAACCTTTTTAGCCGGAGGGACAATTTATATTTTTTTTAAATGTTCGTGGCCCGCACGGGGTAAGGTATAGCTACAGCATAGCGGGGTACCTACATGTTAATAATAATATTTGGACGTTTTGCATAACGCCGTTTTTATTGAAAAATTACCTCAAGGGCACTATGGTTAACTTTGCAGTCAGTGTAGATAATTTTTTTATGCAATACAAACGTCATAATTATCCGGAGCCGGTAACTACAGACCGATTGCAATCCAAAGAAAATAGTTAAACACATAGCAAAAATATCATATATAAATCAGTCAAATTAATGAAAAAAAAAATATATATATATATATAATAAGGGTTATAAAATAAAATTTGGTTGGGAAACGTTGTAAATTTTTGGAAAAAGAATTTTTAAAGAACACGTAAAAACTTTTAATTTGGGCTGCTGAGTATAAATATTGAAAACAAACAAGTTTGTCGCGATATACTTTTGTATTATTTTAAAACAGAGAGGATACAGTTACCCAAGGTCAAATCAATATATTAATTCTGTTTATTTTTATTTCTGATTATTCAAGGGGGACGCACGAAAAGGCACGCGGCCCGCAAGAAACGGGCTCGCGGACCGCGGTTCGTGCATCACTGTTATAGAATCTTGGACCGGAATAGCTTTGCATTAAGTAAACCTCCGTTTAATTCACTTTTATTTGTTTAGAACTTGGAAAATGGAAAGCTCACCTCTTGTAATTAATAAGCTATTCGCCCAGCAGGCGGGGTGGGGGGTACGGAGGTGGAGCGGCAGCGCCATGAACTAGTGAGAGAAATGATTAAACAAAATCGCCAAGAAAGTCGTCGTTTTTCCTACAAAAGCAAACTTGCTCCCGCTCTCTCCTCGGAAACTCCGACCCGGGGCATTGCTTGAATTCTCCAAGAAAATTATTAATGTTAACCGAAATTGGTTTCTTTTAAAGAAATAAATTTCAAGAATTCGAGTAAGTACTAGTAGGGGAAAAATAAATTGATATCGACTTCGCCAGAGGCAATATTACGACCGACGAGGAATTAAGTTTCGTAAGTTCCAGTAATCATTTTTAGTTGGACGGATGTCAAATTAAATGAAAAATAACGTAGAAACTCCGCGCCTAAAGAGATTCAATTGGTTCTGAAGTTTAATTTGTGCAAAAAAATGAATATGTCACGTGAAGCAGAATGTGCAAACATACATGCATATTTATTTATCGAAGGAAGCAATAACTTTGTGGTTTGACATTATAATTTAAATGAAAAATGTTTTTCTTTTAAGTCACATTATTTTATTTATATATATTTCTCCATTCGACCGATTTCGGTTGGACTCAACCTTCTTCAGGAATGTACACATATAAAATGAAATAAAGTTTTTTAAGACTAACTAACTAACTAACCATCACGCCGTTTCTCCGCAGGGGTAGGCAGAGAGGACGGACCGCCAAACAACTCGATCTTGGCATACACTTCTTGCTTCATTCACATTCATACAACGCCTCATACATTCTCTTCTGTTATTCCGACTTCTGACATGGCCCGACTCGAGTATTTGATTCACTTGATCGTGCCATGTCTTCCTCGGGCGTCCCCGGCTTCTTCTTCCATTCACATTCGCGTCATATATATTCTCCTTACACTCCTTTCTTCGTTCATTCGCTCTACATGCCCAAACCATCTAAGCGTCCCTTTCTTAATCTTGCTCACTACGCTTACATCAGCCTTGCATTCTTTGAATCTCAACATTTTTCACTCGATCATACATGGTTTTACCACACATTCGTCTCAGAGATCTCATTTCTACAGCATTCAGTCTACTTTCATCCTTCCTCTGCCAGTTCCATGCCTCACTGCCATACATCAAGGTTGGTATCAGCACTCCATTGTGGACTGCTAGCTTCGCTTCCTTGGACAACTTTTTGTTTGCGCCAACCGCGTTCAGTCCTCCGTTAATGGAGTTTCCTGCATTCACAAATATTTTTCATTTAAAATATATGCATATACTACCTATACTCAATGAGAATCACAAAATGGATAATTACCATTAATTTCACATAGAAACTGATAGCCTTACAATTCAGTTACAGACAATTAATACAAGTAAACGTATTATCTACCCCCCCTGAAGATAATGTAAACGTTTTCCGTGGTAATTTTAATGGAAGACTTCCCAGCGCAACAGTATAACTACACTACTATCTTGAATTTCCAATTTTCCACTCTAGGAGATATTCACATTGAAAGTCAATTTTAGCGAACAATGATAGCGTAACATACCCCCGAGACATATTTGAATAGCTCCCATGTACTTCTGTAGGCCGGGTAGTTTCCTAAACTTTCGCGTGCTTCCGTAGCTTTGTCGATTTATATGTAATTTATAACTGAAACAATATCTGCGAGTATGCAAAGCACTGAACGTAATTGGTTGCTCTCAATACTCTCTGCAATGATATTAAAACCTTCATATATAGCCTCTGATACCCGTTTACAAAATCGTATTATTTTTTGCTCCCAAAAAAACTCCAGACGTCAGGTGTTTTCCCCTTATGCATAAAAGAACATAGCCAATGTAAGGGAAAAATCGGTTCCGTTAAAGCGATACAATAGTCAAAGAACATTCGTTTTTACGGTAACGTTTAAGTGAAAAAGGCAAAGAAGGTACTTTCGTTTGAGCTATTGGATGAAACTTGAACATAGTTTCCGTAATATATTCGGTATTGGAAGCGGAAAATGGAAGATTTGGAACGATTCAAGGAAAACTGATGTGACAACACAGTATGAAAAAAAAATCAGCCTGCAACCGTGAAGATTACTATGTATTTAGTATTTGTGAAGAGAAAAAAACAGCAAAAGAATATGGGGTTGCGGAAGATGATCTCTTTTTTAAGTTGATAATGCTCGTTGCAATCGCAATAAATTTATTAAAAAAAAAAAGAACATTGAAGGAATTAATTGAATTATAAATTCGTACTAGGGAGTGGAAAACGCAAGGAACGTCAAGTTATGCAATTCTACCGTGATAAAGTAGCAGGATAGCAGAAGGTAGTGGGGTTATTCCGAGTAGCTGCGAACCCTTGGGCACTTGATCAAACATACGCGTGTGGTAACGACAGAGCCGGGGATAAAGATCTTCTGTAGAGTGTGCGCTCCTGGTACTGATATGTCTTATTAAGGAGATATCTGTAGGTAAGGAAGGGGGGGACTCAGAAAATTGAATGGTATTATTATTTAAACGAAGCACTCGAAACATTCTTACCAGAGAATAGTTTAATTTCATTCGAAAGTTATAATAATAAATTAATTAAAAAAATATACACCATTTATAAATATACATAAACATTTTTGTATTTTTTCGGCATTCACTATATAGCAATTTGTAGACATTTTGTTTGGAAGTTTTAATTTACCATTTACTTTTGCTATTTTTGGATTAATAAATTCGCTACCGGTTTCGACACAACCGTACCATTGACGAGCGTAGACCAAAAATAGCAAAAGTACATGGTAAATTAAAACTTCCAAACAAAAAATACATAAACATCTTCATGTTTCGACGGCAATGCTGTCATCAGGAATATATGTAACAATAACATATTTTTACAAAGCATATTTTTAAAAATAATTAATTAATTAATAATGACGCCACAGAGTGAATACCAAGCGTTTTAAGAAATTATATGTTTTTATAATAAGTCGAATTACGAAATATGGTGTATGTGCAAAACACTTCTCAAAGCAAATGTAAGGAACGTATGCATACCTGGATGAAAAGACTTATAAGGAATAACAAGGAATCCCCTGTCGGCTACAAAATGCTACTTAAGGTAAAGTTGTTATTAGAATAGGTTGTGTGTGAACAACATGTGCTCAAGGCATATTGCAGGCAAAATGTGAACATTCAAAAGGCCGAACAGGAAGCAAAAAATTGCTTTCGGTTTGCATAATATTAATATTATGAAGCAGAAAGGGAGGACATTTTATATTATCTACATGTTCGTTGTTCGCAAAATAATGGAATGGCATCAAAATGTGGGTCGAAAGAAATGTATATTTATCAGAGCGAAAAAATGCTTCGACAAGATAAAGATGACACCCAATTACACAAAAAGCTCCTGCCGAAAGAATATAGGACGAGAATTGAAGGAATCCAATTGAATTAATCGAGCCATTTCGGTGGAAAACATTGAAGACGTCCCAACCCTAACGTTTTCCAATCCTACAAAATTGTGTTAATAACATGTGGGGTGCGTACCTACTCCGTCAGGTTGGGGGGTAGGGATTGAGGGGGGAGGCTGAATGGTCTTTAAGTAAGGGAAAGTGGATTCGCTATCGGAAAGACATAGAAAGGATTCGATTAAACGTTTAAACGAGGCGTTTTTGTTTACGAATGAATTGAAGGAAAACCATTACACGGAGAGGCTCAAAATGATAGCCATTTATTTTTATTTATTGATCTGTGCTGGAAAAAGAAGAACGAAATATGGAGATATTTCTCAAGGGGACAAAATGTCCGCATTGAACGACTGAGATATGGGCACTAAACAATCACAGATCTCTCGATTTATTAAGATAACAGAACTAGAAGATTGTTACGTCTTTTTAAATGTGATTACTGCACAAGACTCCCAAATTCTAGAAGTCAGGGGGACTATGGCATCCTCAATCTGGGTATGGTGTGAAGCTGAAAAGATCTGGAAGGGAAAGAATACAAGAAAGATAAATGTTTAAAACTGACTGGCTATTCAGGCTTACGGCCGTTCTTCCCAACCTTTCGAATGATCAATCTGAGTCACCGATCAGCCAAGTGTTTTGTTATGTATTCGCTGTTGTTGTCTTTTTCCAAGCATTTTTCATTCTAAATTGTCTATGGCGGTGCCGACCCACTATAAAATAGTGTCCGCCCACTTCCATACACGATAAAATAGTAGCCGCCTACTTTTAAGACAATAAAGACACTTTAAAGTAAAATTAAAATTAATGAGTTAATATTGTATTTATTATGAATACATTTCATTTGTTTTAAAAACTAATATATAAACTAACATTTTATACTTCACAAATGTGTGTGTTAAAAATATGTTGAAAAGAGGTGTTAGCTTGACTTTTGATAAGGCCGCAAAATACATTCATCGTTCCGTACATTTGACATTTGATGTTTCTCGATGAGTGAAAAAACAAGACAACACGTAACTTATGATTACTAAAATAATTTGAGTTCTCTTCAGTTTTATTTAAAACATACAAAAAACATGTTTTGACATCCGAAAGCGGAAATAAATCTTTGTCATTTAATATTTGAATGGCGTAAAAAAGATCGTAAACGAATAATAAATTTGACATTTCGGTGAGGTTTGTTTGCCCTGTTGACACCTTTTATAACATGTCTTCTACTGAGGGAATTTTAATCCACATAAATCGATATCCTAAATTGATTGTAAATTTGATCGAGAATTTCGTTGGAAAGAGCAAATTTGTGCAAGTGAATATTGTTGAGGCAAAATTACGGTTCAACAATTGCTCAGTAGGGTCGGGAAAAACGGCTGTTAGTAAGTTAACAACTCAAAAATCATTTATGCAACAATTCCATTAGGGATGGTTGTCTTTCAGCAGGACGATAGTACATTACTACGCTTTCAAATTTAAATGATGATGAGGATTACGGTTATTTCCCGGAAACGCAATCCAACAGACACCCAATTACGAAAAGGCGTTAAATATTACTTATGTCCTGATGGCCTGGATTTACCTTTAAAGGTTTTTGAATCGCAGAGCGGAGAGGCGGAAGAATTTACGATCTTGTTGAAAACTCAACTCTGATTGGATCGGAAAAACTCCATCTTCCAAATTAAGATCTGGCGATATCGGGCGAAATAAATAGGACAGCATAATCTCTCGGTCTACGGGCGCGGTTAGACGAAAGTAGTGGAAGACGGTGGAACGTGGGGAAGGAGTAGGGAAAGAGTAGGAAAGGGAAGATGGAGCGGGGGGTATCAGGAGAGCTAAGTGAGTAAGCGGAGGGATGAAGAAGGGAGGCAGCGGATCGGGGGATAATCTCAGATCGGCTAAATTTATTGCCTTTCTTTGTGATCGCAACAAGAAGTTGTGTGGGTGAGTGCTAACATATACATTATAATATTATATTAGGTTAAATAGTAACTACTGAATAAGTTAAAATACAGTTTGTTTAATGTCAGAAATTCACCACAAAAGAAAATTAATCAAAGCATAATATATTTACGGTTACTGTGGTTAGTTAAAAGAAATTCATATGTTTATACCACTGAAAAGATAAACCGATAGAAGTGCGTTGTGGGTGTGTCGGTTTTTTTTCCCTAAAGTAAGTACATTTTTATCCTACTTTGGGTGAAATTCATTGAACATTTAGTGATATCGAAATTATTTTGTTTATCAGATAATCCATCTCATTGGCAGTTTGGGGCTTTAGAATCGAAATATCTTGAGTTGGAGACATCGGTTTTCTTTCAAACCGGAATAGATCCAACACTTAGTGATTGTCTTTTGGCTATTAAACGGTCAGAAACGGCAAAAGTAATCACAAAATTGGACACGATGAAAAGTCTAAAACTCACAGAGCAAATGATACACGGAGACGGCATAACATGCAAGGGGAAGAAATCAAAATGAGATTGGCAGGAGGCGAGCTAGGCGTGCCGCCAATATAAGTAAAATATCAACTAAGTAAAAAGGTTCGGCTTGGTTACAAAACCGAATATTTTGTTAGAGTATTTAGTTTGACCCTTTTTATAAGTGTTTTGTAATTTGCTTACCGCAGTCAAAAACACGCGAAACATACATGGGCAGCAGAGAACCAAAGCTGGTGCCAAAATGGGAGTCACGTGACCTTTACCTCCAGCCGTCCTTAGGGCATGTCTATTAATTTTGACGTCAGTGCTTAAACTAAATAAATAAGTGAAGATTAAATAAAAGCGTACAGAAATTTACTTTTAAGCGTACGATCTGAGATATAAATCGTACATTGATATACATTTCTAGGGGGACTTTCGAATGAGACAACATTTTCCACCCATTACCTTCGTTTCCCGCCGCAGAGTCTATGGGCTGCCGTTTGAATTAAGTACAAAAAATGGTCATAAATCACTTGGCCTACCCTGTCGCTACCCCATCCCCAACCGACTGCCCCCACACTAGATAGGAGGACCAAATAGATACGCCACTGAATTCGCCGATGGGACAACGAGCGTACTATGTGCAAATTCAAACATATGAGTATTTATTTGTTTATTCACTATTTACCTTTATCAAAGCGATTGCTACATTAAAGGACTGTATTTTAAGTGCGATATTTTAATTTAATTTAATGTAAATACCACCCAAGAGTCGGCAGAATCCAAACTAGTCGTTTCACAGACGACTCCTTCTCATGCTCTCTTAGAATGGTACCCACGTGGATCGAACCGCCAGCAATCCTGCTTTATTTAATCCAGGCCTTTTCGAGATCCGGAAATACAAATGTATTCAAACAGCAACTTCCTTAAGCAGCCTCATAACGTTTCTAATCAGATAACTGCGACACACATTAGAGCACCCATTTTGTAATAAAATAAAAAATGTCGTCTATTTTCTCGAAAATTATTCGACCGGTTTCGCTGAAAATATCACAGTTTGTTCTTATCAGTGCCGGGAAAGTTTAGAGAGCAGTTTGAATGAAATCCAATAAGTAACACTGTTGCCACAACGTTTTGAAATTAGTATTAAAACATTGAACCCGCCATGTTGTATTGAGGTTAGCACGTAGATATACCACTCTGGTAGGAACACAGATTACATATTCAAAAGAAGAAGGTTTGTTTGGGTAAAATATTTTCAAAATTTGTAAACACAAGAGAACTTTATTAGTGCGTGCAAAATCATATCGTCCCAAGTATAAACTTTATTATGTAGAGTGCCAGGTGAGTATGTAGGTATCTGTATCTGGTTGTACATAATAAGATAAAGCCTAGCAAGCAATATTTGTACAGCGACCTTCAGGTGATTTCTCACAAAAACAGCGTTATACAAATTATCCAATTGTTATTATCCTGTAAAAATGAAGATATATACAAAATTATATATATATCAATGAAAATCTCAACCATAACACATATATATATATATAATTGATTATATATCACTGATACGTTGGTACATTCGGCATACCAAGTATTAAAAAAATCTTTGCCAAAAATGTTCTAGTTCATCATCTTATAAAAGAAAATCTGGCTATAACTCCTCATAATCATAATACCACAGCAAAGCAACTAGACAAGCTAAATGTACCTAAGTGTAATACTACTTTTGGATAAAGAAAATCTGAATTTTTAGCTGCAAAATTATACAACACACTCCCACTTAGTATATATCGTATTGAAAAAAATTTGTGTACAGTTCCAGGGAAAATTTCTCCCTCTACCTGTGTCAACTGTAGTTCGAGGTGCATAAATGTAGAGATAATCTTCTCTACCCAGTGAGAGAGCTGCCTATTGCTACTGTAAGGCTTTTATTTATTTCAAAGAATTGTAATCTGTGTTTTATGTACTAGCGGCACTTGCTGATGGCAATCTTATATTTAAGCACGCTCACTAAGGTAATGGAGGATATAAGATGGAATTTTGGCGGAGACGGGTATCAAACAAAGTAATTCAATCAATAATTGCATTAAAATTCCAGCAAAACTCGGCCTAAGGTATTAACAGAAGAAGAATTGACAAGTATTCTTAAAACAACGCCATAGAAATTAATGAAAATACCCCACGCAAACCTTGGAGTTGAAATATAGAAGTAGCCGAAACCCCTTTATTCAAAACCTAGTTCGCCTCAGCACAGGATGAGGAGGACTATGAAAAAAAATCTTTAAAATGTATCTATTTCTTATATTTATACCTAACCTTTAAATGTCTAAAACATATAGAAATGAATAAAAAATACATATATTCTTCGAATCCTAGTTTGACCAACACAAAAATAATTTAAGCCGCCGGTAACGTACTCGTGCACAATATTGTGTCGAACTTTCAGCTCTATGTCCGGGATTTTTATGCACCCTGTATTGCGCACGTGTATGGTGTACGTAAGTTCTCAGTAGTGTATCCGAATATTTATTTTACTTTTGTGCGACGGCAAAGTAACCGAATGATTTACTCCGCCTAGCGAAGTTGCATTAAGTAGAATTGGCAAAACTTTTCGACTAAAATATGAAGAATAAAATAAAATGCGATAAATTGAAACTGCACAAGATAAATAATTCATATGGTTATTAGAGCGGTAGACACCCTCAGTATCGCAATGTTGAAAAACCACCAGTCGGAATCGAAAAGCTGTTTGGTGACCAGATCTGAATAATCTGGTAGGTACTTCCACACCTTTCCCGTTTCCTTCCACGCAGTCTCGTAACATACCCCAACAAAACTCCAATCATTTTAATATCAATTACCTTCTAAAATAAATACCAATTTTTTTAAAATTCGTTTTCATTGTTAAAAAAATTGTTACAAAACAAGTGTTGGGTTTGATACCACGTGGATTGGAATTACACCGAAGGAATTTATGCGCGAACATTCGCGTAACCACAGAAACCGCCTATCTAATGATGCCAATAAAATAGGGCGTTTTGATAAGATGGTGTTTTATTGATTTTTAAATAAAGATTCATAAATTCTACGCATAATATAGATAATAAAACTTATATATTCAGAATCAGTGTTTGTTGATCGAAATAAATACATTTTTTAAACCGTAATATTTTTACCGGTTTCAAATGGTTGTGAGCAGTTGGAACTCTTGCACGATATTCACATTTAAAAAAAGTTACTTTCGTCAAATAAGAACATTTTTGAAATATCGAAATAATTTATGAAATTTAACCTAAAAACTATTTAAAGCAAATTTCACATCGTTAAGAAAAGAAAAATAAATACCGGTTTTATTAAGGCTACAAAACTGACCCCTCCTACGTGAAGTATCATAACTACAAAATCGGAACTTTATAGGAGAGTGGTTTAAAGAGACAGAAGTTCAGTGCTAGACGAGTTTGTGATAATTTTGCACCACTGGGACTTTTGGGACCTTCACTGTCAATTAAGTCCTCTTTATTACGTTTTGTGTTATCCTGTCTCACGATTTTCCTGTACATATATATATATATATATTAAACTGGAGCAAACTTCTCATATTTTGATGACGAATAGACCGATTGGAGGCCGTCGCAAACTGGCAACCTTGGTAATGATTGAAGCATTGTTGCCAACTTGTACAGATGTATTGCATCCGGGCCCTGATAAATGATGTTAAAGATAGATCAACAAAGGTCATTAAAATCTTACTAGATCAACATACTACGGAAAGAGGTGATTATATATATATGATAACTCCGTATTACGATCTTCAGTTATTATATTTGCCCTGAGGAAGCTAAATCTAAACGAAACCGGTTGGCAAAAAATACAATAAATTAGTGGTTTATAACAAAGTGTTTTATTTATTATAATGTCAAACCACAAAGCAATTGCTTCATACGAAAAAAAATTTATATAGGTTGTTTTTTTAGAGTTTTGGTTTTTAAACACCTGTGAACTGGCCTCCACGATCGTGTGATCTCACACCATTAGATTACTTTCTTTGGGGGTATGTGAAGTCACTAGTCTATGCTGATAAACCAGAGACGTTGGACCATTTGGAAGTCAACATTCGCCGTGTTATTGGCGATATACGGCCCCAGTTGCTCGATAAAATTGTCGAAAATTGGACTTCACGATTGCGCTTCATTCGAGCTAGCCGTGGCACTCATATGCCCGAAATCATATTTTTACAATAATGGCATAAAATTATCCATTAAATAAAGCCAGTATCATAGATATTAACATTATTTGAATGTGTTTTTTTTTCATTTTGAATTTGCATACCTCTAAAAAAACATCCTATATTATTTGAGCTTTGTAATGTGGTGCTTATTGCTTTATTTACCACAGAATTATGATCAACCTTGCAGAATCTCAGGTTGTTACAATTCCTTTCACAATCTATATTTGTATAGCTCGTCATTTATGAATCGCAACATAATAACGCCGGTGAATCAACGTAGATTTTTATGGTTCAATGCGATGCAGGCGGGCATCACAATAATATGCAGGCACTTTAAGGCGTATGAAATTACAAGGTTAAAGATCGCGGACAGCGGTTGTTTAAATAAACCCGAAACAAGGCGGAAAAATCCCCTAACCGTGAGAAGGCAGGGGCATCTTAACTGTAATACTGAAAGCATAAATTTTATTTACATAATGTTACCTACTATTCCATGTAACAAAGCGTTAATTTTTTTTAATGTGATACCACACCTGAGTCCCAACTGCTCCAAACCGTCTGGAGCCAGTGAGACTATGGCATCCACAATTGAGGTATGTTGTGAGGCTGGAGGTATTGAGGAAGGGAAGGAGATGGGGAAGAGGAAGGTGGTCATGTACCTGGGTATTCCGATCTGGTCACCAAACACGGCAAAAGGCATTTCAAGCAAGGTTTCGATACTGAATGGTGGTCTTTTACCAAACATTTTAAATGAATAAATTGTGAAATAACACAATGTAATAAATTAAGTAAGTAAATAACAATCCTAAAATCCTGTTTCTTTGTATCTGTAAATACCCACTCTCGAAAAGCGAGCTTTGCACAGCTTTTTCTGCATAAAGTTAACGCAATTATTTTGAACGTTTTTTTATTTTTATTGTATGTCTTGCTACATAGTAAAACCTGATTAAAATGTAATTTTCATCATGAGATATGGAACTATGAAATGCTGAGAGGGGAAAAAACTGTAGAGAAATGAGGCAGGAAAATCATTTTTTTGGTTATATGTCTTAACTGTCAACACCCAAAAATACACAGGCTGCTAATTCAAGAAATTCTATGCGGGTAATTACGAAAACATACAAGGTTTCAAAAGACAATAATCCTTAAAGTGTAATCTTTTAAATTCTGTCTGAAACACGTAATGCAATTTTAGGTAAAGAGTTCAAAATTGCTTTTAATGGTTTTCAAACTGTATCTATTTGTGACGTATATCATAAAATTTGAAGATTACCGTTTGAGGATTGTTGTCTTTTGAAACCTTATACATTTTCCTAACTACCCGTACATAATTTACAGATAAATTATTTGTGGTATTGCTTGAGTTAGCAACCTGCAAAGTGATGTTTCGAGGCATTTTTATGTTCTAAATATTATAAAATAAATTATTTGGGTCTCGCGCTTCCAAAACTATTTCGATCACATCAGTTTTTAAAGGTTTTGATTGGGAGCGGTAGGAAATGCTGATGTCCCGATTTTTGTGTTCGTTTTGATTCTAAGAATACATTTAAGAGTTAAGACATGTGATCGGTGGCGGCTCGTGACTTTTGAGTGAGCTAGAGCGCTAAGATTGAAAAATACGACGTTATTGATGATGCTGAAGCTGAAAATGATTTTTAATTTTTTTCTGCTTCAGCAACATCAATAACGTCGTATTTTTCAATATTAGTACTCTAGGTCACTCAAAAGTCACAAGCCGCCACTGCATGTGATAGTAATATTTTTTTGTACGCTTAGTTAAGGGTTAAACCTTGGTTGAATTGTGAGAACCGAGGAAAGATAAGAATTTAATAATTCGTAAAAAAATAACCGACGAATAAAATTAACCATTGTTTTACTGCGTTTGTAACGGTAAATGCGGGTTTCAATCAACAAATTTGGTTGCATTTTTGTGAACTTATTCTTTGTAAGTACATCTGTTCCAAGTACGGTATTGCAAGGAACGTCACAATTAAAATGTTGTTTTATTTAGTACAGGGTACGAAAACAGTAAACAGAATTCCTCCTCAAAATAATCAAAGCGAAGAAAAACAATTTTCAAAACATTCATTGCTTTGTGGGAAATGGAACGTACCGACAGATTAATATTTTATATAAATACGATGGAGGTATAAGATCAAACAAAACGAAACCTTTGTGAATCTCTAGGAATACGCGAAGACCACACAATATGCCTTTGTTACGCCCTCCAGATAATCCCAGAATTTTTAACCCAAATATTCAGCAACGTAAAAATTTATTTATCAATTTACAGGTAATGATCGGATTATACTGGAAAATCTGCCTCTGTTCTATAACCAGGACAAAGACGAGAACGCGTCGAAAGGTCAAATCAAATATACTGTTTTTTTAAATACAAGAGTTGATTTGATCCGTCTTTATTTACCCGGTGATTTCATATTGCCTGTGAGCTATTGGCAGTTGTTAACGACGTTGAAGCCAGGTTTTGATTAACGGATCGCTCGCGAACCTCAGCAATTTCTTGATGTCCTGGTTGGTAGTTATTTGGATTTTTATCGCTCAAAATTGCAATTGCATCGTTAAACCAATACTTCTGACTGCAGTTTGTGCATCATCCCGCATGTACCGGACCGCTAAAGATCGGCAATCAGTGGAGATAATTGCGTTTCGAGATTAAGCCAGAGATGATCGCTAACGGGTCATTATTTGGCATATTTTTAAAAAGAATACGGACATCAATTGGGAGTTAATTAAGCGGTTAGGCCAATTAAATAACAACGTTTAATTCGCTGTTAAATATATCATCTGTTATCGGATCGATCTTTAAAACGCCTAATTTTGGACAAGACACATTTCTTGTGTTGGAGATTTAGTATCTAAACGTGTTTTCTGAAGTTCAGAATGCTCCCTCCTATTATTACATGTATAAATGCCAAGTCATTTAGTGAAAAGAGTACGGAATAAATTCAAACACGTTTTATAGTTGCGGTTAAAATGAAATCGAAAAACACTCACTTTTTTAAAAAAAAAAGGGTTAATTCATAAGTTCACACATTTTAATTTTTTTTAATGTGAATATTGCCCCAGGCTGTGCGGAGCCCGTGGGACTGGGGTATGTTGTGAGGCTTAAAGGAGTGGGGGCGGGAAGAAGACCTGTAAGAGGAAGGTTGGGAAGTACCGGTTTGTTCAGATCTTGCAAACTAAACACGGCTAATGAAAATTCAAGCAATGTTTCGATTCCGAATAATGGCCTTTTACCGGGGCGATACTGATAGGATCTACCATTACCCTATGAAACGTTCTCCAAATAATCAAACAAAAAAAGTATTTCAAATCGTAAAAACTTCAGGAGTATTTAAAATGACATCAAAATATTTTACTTTTTAACTTACGGATCAGTTGAATATTTTTTTATAAATAATATATTCTCGTAGTTAAGGGGTTGTGCGGCTCTATAGCGGGATTAAAATATAAATATTATACTGGGAACGATGGAAAAGAAAATTACACTCACTTTTCACATCCCCTTCGTAAAAATTAAAGCGCGCTGTAACTTTTCTACATGAATGTTAAATTAAGTACGCCGCTCTTGAAATGATGAGAGGAAAATACCTACATTTTGTGAAGCGTTCATCTCGTTAAACTGTCACAGTTTTAGACACAATACAACCTTACATGTATTAATAATTCTAAGGCCCACTGTACAATTTAAAAAGACGATTTGGAGTAAACAATAAAAATATGCTAATTTTTTATTGGGAAAACTTATTGAAGCTTATAAAACCTGTTGTAATATTTGTTTAATCATTGAAGATAATATTAACAAATCTCAAATGAAGAATGAAACAAAAAAAAACAAATAACAAAAAAGATAACGGTCTCTTCTGGGACTCGAACTCGGGGCATCTCAGTCTATACGGGACTATCTATCCAACTGAGCTAATTATTTGATTATTATTTATTTGATTATACGTCCATTTTGGCATTTACATGGATTTTAGAACATAATATTTTATTTTATTTTATTTGGAAAATCAACAGTTTACAATAATTATTATGTTTGGTAAATATATTTAACAAATGAACTAATAATAGGTTTTCACTTAATTATTTAAATTATTCAATTAAAAAAGAAAAGTTACAAAGTTAACCTATGAGGTTATGGAAATAGGAGGGAGGGGAAGGGACAGGATCTAGTCCGTGTAGAGTAATATGTATTGTGTGAATGTTATTTATTGATTTTAGGTTTGAAATTAAAAGGGTCCGAGTTGAATAAGTCTATATAAAGATCTATCAAAAATTACAAGTACATAGAGATTCTAAACCATAAAGTAATGAACAATCTTTTTCAAAAGTTTAACAGTGACATAAATAGAAAACCAAAACAATTTAATAACACAACTCAATAACGCTACAATACTACATATTGTAGGATTCATCGAAGTGCTGGTATAGATGACGCTTTACTGTATAAATGGAGTCAGCAAATACATCAACAACATGCTACCTTATTGTTTTCGTCATTTTTATCGAAATCATACTTCAATTAAATAATAATATTCAATTAATTCCAATATATTTTTTGACTGCTGTATTTCTTATATGATCATTTGATATTTATTATAAATATCTTCAGTGATTAAGAAAATAATATTATGAATTCGTGTCTTATTTTGAGCTAGAAAAACAGAAAAACCAAATCTCCACACTTCATGACGGAAGTTCAATGTCCTCAAAAAATTTGAAAAGTCTTATTTTGGGGCAGATAAACAAATATTTCATAGCTCTATGACAGAAATAAAAAGTTGTAAATGGTTGTGTTAGAAAAACCACAAAGAAAAAGCAACAATTTTCATGACACCAGAGTTTTTGCTGCTACACATTTTCGTATAATACTATTTCAATGTAATATTAATAATCTATCTAATAAACATGTATGTACAATTACGATACATGGAATCATTCAGAATGTAACAAAATATTGTATATATGTTTACGACTTATTTATTTTCATACGAAATAGCGCGTCTGCTCTCCGATTGCGCCTCTAAGAGAAAAAAATAGAGAGCGAAAAAATAATCTGGCGAAATTTAACGATTTAATTGCCGTGTCGTAAAGTATGCAAATTTTAATGGGCCTTTTTTTACCCGCCGCGACTCTTTCGGGTTATAATTTACTAGGGGGTATATATTTTTCGTACTTTTTTATGCCTGCCGCGGGCCGGTCTAGTTAAAAGAAGATTGTCACATCGTAAAAGTGCGCAGAATATTATTCGGGAATTGTACGGGACGTACGTAACGTATGCAGCGGGGTTTTTACACCCCGAATAATATCAAACGTGAAAATAAAACTCGTCTTCGTGCTTTTGTAATAATAATATGCAAATGATAATTTAGTCGCTCCACAAAAATGTATACTTAGTTGAAAGGGGTGTTTTTTTAATATTTTTAATGATAATTTCGCACACGAGGCCCTGAAGTTTCCCTCATGGCATACTTCTGAATCTTCCTCTTTTCCGACTTTTTAATAATTCCATTAGCTTTGGGCTGTTGGGACTCTCGTACGATACTCAAATAATAAAATATTTCATCTTAAACGATTCCGTATAGAGGGTCTTTTTAAGGCGGAGAGGGATTATTTATTATTGAATTTATTGGAATAACTTATTGAAGCTTATAAACCCCACAGTAATATTTAATCAGATCAGATAGAGTATCTAGGATAGGTATATCCGGGACACTATCTAGATTGAAAATATATATTAAGATATAACTTTGTAATCATACAATACGATAGCAGCCAATAATATGGAAATTAATTAAGGATAATATTGGTAAGTCTTAAATATGAAGCATAATATAGATAAAGATTACGTAAAATAATAAGGTATCATTAGCTCAGTGGCTAGAGCGTTGTTCCGGTAATAGGTTCGATTCCCAGATGTGACTAATACCTTTTTATTTTCTTTGTCTTTTTCTGTTTCATATTTGAGAAAAAAAGATTTGTTAATATTATCTTCTTCAAATTTATTAATTCTAAATAATGTTCATAATTATCGCGCAATACGAACAACATAATGGTTTTAAAGAGAAAAATATTTAACATATTTTTAACATACACAAATAAGTTAGTAATTATAGAAATCAAATCAGAAATATTTAATTTTTCTGGCCGTCCTACGTACGTTTTACAAAATATTTAAGTATGAAAAATAAATAAATAAAATTGAGTGGAGAATTTTTTTTTATTAAACTTAAAAACTTTTTTCTTTTTTGTTGAAAATTTCTTCACCTTCCAGGTATTTTTTGAGGATATTCAACATTTTAAATGCTTACACTTCGAGGCACCTTTTATAGAACCAGTACAGTTTTTCCATCTAACTCCTCCATTCAAAGGACTTCAATGTATATTATTGTACGGAAAAAAGGTACCTAAATTTGATGTTTACATCTAATTGGAAAGTTAATAATAATATTCCTGTTGACCTTTCAAGTGACATAAAAATCTTTTCCTCCTAATTTGCAAGAGTAAACAAGGTTATATTTTACAAGCGGGTACAATAATTCAATGAGAATTTGCTGCAAAGTGAATCACTGCTTATTAAAACGTTCTTCCGCGCTACGAGAAAAAAAAAAAGCTGACGAATTTACAAGGGTATATAAAATAAATGTTTCGGAGTTCCTCGATGAAGTGTACATTTTGACGTATCGCAGTAAATCAATCATTGATTAACGACTAAATATTCCGGTTAGATATAAAAGGATCAAGTATTCACGACTCGGACTTCTCGTTAACAGTTCTGCCAAGAACGTTCCATGATTCACACACCGTTTACCACGAAAAGGCTAATATCATGCCAATTAAACGAAGTTCAAACCAAATGAGGTATTTCCTCCGTTCTTTGATTTATGTAACATTTTAAAATTCTTAGAAACCTCGAGTCAACCAGCTAGGGAACTTTCACGCTTTAAGCATTGTAACATCGCAGGTATTTTAAAGACTATCAAAATACTCCTACCTAGCACTAAATCAAATTTGATTTAACGTTCCTGATTCATACCTCGAACAAAAGCAAAACTTATTTGAGTAAGATCAATTTATTTTTCTGAGAAAAAGAGATTAATCTGAAAAGAAAACATTTTCGAACCTAAATTGATTGATGTAACGAATATCTAGTAGACGGGGGAATATGAATAATAATTCTACTCGGAGGTTTAAGGGGAACGGCCGCGCTGCCTGTTTCAAACATAACTTAATTTTGAATTTGAGGCCAAAATACTCACCTGAACCAAATGATCTTTTTTTCATCAAAAAGTGTAGTAAATATCTAGTACGGATTAGAAGTAATTTATCATCACCTCAAATACTTGTTAAGGGTGCATCTAAAATCACGAAAAATCATTTCCTTTAATGGCCTATATTTCGTAATGCAAAACAAAAATAAATGAATAACTTCTAATCCGTACTAGATATTTACTATACTTTTTGAGGAAAAAATGATCATTAGGTTTAGGTGAGTATTTTGGCCTCAAATCCAAAATTAAGTTTTGTATGAAACAGGCCAGGCAGCCGTTCCTCTTAACTCAAGTTCGAAAAAAATACAAAATAATATATTTTATTTTGACTACGAGGAATTTCAATAAAGAGCATTCCCTTGGGTGACTAACGGGAAGCAAAATAAGCTGATAAACGTGTATTTTAAAAATTATTAATAAGTTTCAGGAATAACTTTTTTTTTGTGAAGCTCTTCCTAAGTAGGTTCTCAACCATGCCTTATTACTTGTTATTCAGTGCAGGTGTGTATTAAAAAAAACTACCTAACTGACCATCAAACCATTTTCCCGAAGGGGTTAGCAGAGACGAATGAAAGCCAGATACACCTAGTCATATATATCCCATACACACTGTTCTGTTATCAAGACTCGAAGTTCCCCAACTCACGACATTGATTTGCATCATCTTGTCATGTCTTCCAGGCCATCTCGAATTTTTTCCATCCACTTGTGCATCATATATTCTCCAGACACTCTATTGACTCTAATATTCTCACCTTTTAAGTGTTCCTCTCTTAGTCTGGCGGTTCTAATAAACCGAAAGTACAGGACACAGTAAATTTTTTAAAAATGTTTATGGACACATTACAAGAGCTTCCCTATCTGTACGAAGCACAGATAGGGGAACTATATCAAAAATGTGTTTTTCTTCATATTCTATACTTAATTTACATTTATATTGCAAAACTAAAACATTAACACAAAACTAATCAATACAAATCAATGCTTGTACCACATCCATGTGAACACCTCAGCACAGGTTCTCCTAGTGAGGTGGTCACGACACATATAACACTTCCTTCACAGTATCACCTCTTCAAACATACCTTACACTCAACATTACAAAACACTATACAATGCACCTTTGTTATACTTTAAAAAAAACATATTACGTAACTTGGTACTGTAAACTAATAAAATAAAATACCGCCATCCGGTTGGGCAAACTTTGTGACATTTAGGAAGGGATTTGTTATGGATTAAATGTTGGAGGAAAGACAGATCCCGGTAGCACATTCCACACACGAGCCAACTTAAATAAAAACGAATCGGCGAAACGACCCGTTCTCATGAAGCCAAAATCGATTTTGAACGGGTAAGTTGATACTTACTTTCGGTATAAATATTGAGATAAAATATAATTCGTATGCGAAAATAGATCAGGTCGATGACAAAATATTACCTGTGAACATTTCTCTTTTCAGCTGAGTTTTGAATAATACAAATGAATTTGTGCGTAATTTAAATTGCGACATTTGATGAATTCCATGCCATAAACGTTGCCACACCGACGAACCATGAAACATCAACAGTTTTGTGACCATGAAATGCCCTTTTAGATTTAAGACGCCATTATGGTTTTGTTTTTTTTCTCCGGACGCACGGCGATTAAAACGTTCCCTTTTAAAATCACCCGAGTGACGCAAGACGCAAGGACTCGCTGCCCTGACGAATTGGCCATTCGTCATACTCGTACATGCTCTGGGTCCTTGATTATCGTTCTGCATACCTTATTCTTTATACTAAGAACCTTATTTTTTCCATAGAAATTATTTATCGATGTTCAAGTTTCAACTAACAAAAAATCTAACTGCTTTGAAAATAAAAATGGACCCATAATGAAAGTCATCGAAAATAACATTTTTATTCCTTTATTATTTTTAAAATGTATAATTATTGTAATAAACTCCCTTTAAACTGATAGAACAGGTTCTTATGACGGTCTATATATAATATTAAAAAAGGTACATATACGAACGTACGTGATGCGGCCACTATACTCGTATTATCGCCCGAACGCAACAAGCCGTATCCCGTACGTTCAGGTACAAAAAACTATACCCAAAACCCACAAAACATTCGTATACGTCAAGTTTGTTCCTGCGTCGTCTCGTTTAGTATTTCGAGGTCAGCCGAAGCTAACGGATGTGTTCGGGTATTTTTGTCTCTCCCATACAAGTTACGTCACTAGTCACACGTATTGTTAATGAAAAAAAACTATGTCTTTTTACCTACTGTTTGAATAATAACCCAAAGACAGGGGGTTACAAAAACAATGTTTACAAAAAAAGGGGGTTTAAAAGTTCAGAGAAAATCGAAAATAAAAACGCTACAAAAATTACAATGAAAATATGAGAAATATTATTACGCATTAACAATAAACACATATATGTTTTACAGATTTAAGTTTGTTACATATGTATTATTTTTAATATATAAGATTTTGAATGACAAACAAACACCCGTTAGTCAAAGTACTAAAAAGTAGTTTATCGGGACTGTTTTGTCATATTTTGTAAATTATCTTAAAATTTAAAAAAAAAATTGTATTTTTCCACTACTATAATATCAAAATGGCAAAAATATATGAAGATGTACTCTTAAGAATTTAATATATTCTTACCTCATCAGAGCACGGGCGCTTGTAAGGAACATGTTTATAAAACGAATCTCGCCATCTATTCATAGCTCCATGGACATTAAAATGGCGACGAATTGCCTATAAATCCCATTATAACAGTACGTTTTTATTTACGCAGGCGGCCATGCATCACAGGAGCGCCGATCGAGCAGGAGATAGCCCTACTAGCTCGTATGTGAATACAGTCTCGAAAAATACACAAACAATGTCTAGGAATAGGGAAAAAAGAACCCACGAACAAAAAAACAATGGTATTTTGGAATGAACGCAATGAAATGAAGCATCTCTTTTTAACTGAGTGCCAGAACTCGCCACAAAATACTAGACTTGTTAGGTGAACGTGTTATATATTAGGTGATTTCTCAGAGTGGAGGTATTTTTATGGGTCCCCGTGGGTTCCACCGCGGTGCAAAGGGAAATATTGTCACCCAGTATCTCTATGGCCACGAACTATGAAGAATAATTATGGGATCTCATTGATTAATTAAGAATGCCTGGAGATAGCATCGTTTTCCCCTTCCCGGAATATAACATCGGTAATAATTACAGGCTGGACGCTCCTGTGGTATTTCCTGACTAAAAGTTCAAGTGTTTTCGGAAACCGCAGAAATAGACTGATACTGATGGCTATCTATCATATCTGGGGAACATAAGGCATGCGGATGGATGCTGATTCTAATCCCAAACGGAAACTAAAGAATGACGCAGCCAAATGTCATGTAGATAAATCTCACAATGGAAGAAGCACGTATGTAACACTTGAAGTTTTGACACATTATAAATAGATTTCATTGGAGTTTAATTACTTAAAGTAGTGACAAGTCCTCTGACTAACACGGCACTTCTTGCGACGCGAGTGCCATTGGAAACTATTCATCATTGTCGGTTCCAATTTATCCTCGTGCTCCTTAGAAAATTCAATTTTTCACTCAGCGGGCACGCACAAAAACAAGACAAAACGAGACAATTGACAAATGATTCCATTTTTGAAAGTCTCGTTCCGACGCATCGGCTTAACGGTATTACCAAAAACTAAGGTCCTGCCACTGACAGTTTCTTTGTGACGTCTCTTTCTGTTACACGCGTCTTTTAAAAGAATGAGGGAGAGGTTACAACGGAGTTATCAACAGTACGCTCTACAGCATTGGGCCGAGCTTTAAAGGCTTTAAAGTATCACCATCTCTTTCCTCGTCAGTGGTCGGTGAGGTGACTAAAGAGATAGGTGATAACACTTCCTTTAGGAATCTTCGAGTTGTTCGGATTTGGTGACTGGCGTTAATTTATTTACGAAAGGGCACAGAGTTTTGGGCGGGAAGCACGAAGCCGAGACAAATTGCTGGGAGTAATATAATGGCTAATCACTGAGAGACAAATGTTCCCTTCAAAGTGCAGTTAAAAATGTGTGGGGAGCAATGATCCCCGGATTCAGGGGCTCAGCCTAGATTTGTACAAACTGATGACAGAAAGCATATTTATGGACATTCTGCTCTCCGAGTAAACAAATTCAACAAATCAAGCTTAGCTTAGAAAAGCCGAAAGATAAATTAAAGAAGCGTTGTACGTTAAAAGTAACACTTGGAAGTTATCGCTTATTATGTAATTCATTGCATAAGGAAGGGAACCAAACTTGTGGCAAAGTATTAGACAACGTGGAATAGGTTTAAAAAAACTGTTGTCTGATTTCACTCTTTTGTAGGTTTTCGTAATAATTACCATAAAGATTTATTTTCAAACACCATAAATTAAAACTAATGATAAGTAGTTGTGGAATAAATTGTATTCGTATGCATTGTCAGAGGTCCGAATGGAATGCAAATTGACAGAAACAAACTCATATATTATCAGCTGCCCACAGTTCTGTCGCAAATAAATAATGAACACGTCAACAAAATTGGATTTTAACAAAATAATTCACACGGAGAATTCGTGTAATCCTGGTACAGCGGCAGCGAAAACAATGAAACGATCCGAAACAAATACTTTATTTATGTGGTTAAAGTTTTAAAGAAATTAAGAATAACATTTATTTTTTATTTTTTATGTGACACCTCATAATGGGCTCTTGTATGCACCGAGCAGGTACATGGTAACTATATCGCTGCCCGGTTGGGCAACGTTATGAGGCAGGTTAAGGAGGGAGATATAGGAAGGGATTTGTTAATGCGGGCATTGAAGAGGTCCGGATTAAACGTTGGAGGAAAGACATATGCCGGTAGCTCGTTCCACATACGAGCCGATTTGCACAAAAACGAGTCGGCAAAACGACCCGTTCTCATGAAGCTGATATCGACCGTGAACGGATGTTCCGCTCGCGTCGGTCGAGTTTCACGCATTTGCACCGGCGCGGATGTGATCAACCCCGCTAGCTCTTTCGAGCAGGCTCCATTAAAATATCTGTAGAACAGACTCAGCGTACCTACATTATTGCGACTGTGCATCAGAGATGTCACTCGGTCGGTTAACAAGGGGATTGTCAATCAGACGAACCGCCCTTCTTTACACAGAATCAAGCAGGTTCATCAAGTATTTGGGAGCTCCAGCCCAGAGGTGACTTTCAAATTCAATTATTGGCTGTACTAGAGATTTGTATACGATTGATCACTATTGTATTGAATCTGCTAGCCGTATACAAGATGCCTATTGTTATTTAGTTCTGTTTCGCATAATCATAATTACCTAGCAGAACTTTTTTTATTAATAAACCGTTTTTAAACACAATGAGAATAGTTACAACAATTTTTTTTAAACAAACCGAAATATTGCTGTAAACAAATACTGTATTCATACAAATAAAAATACGATGTGAGAATATTTAAAAAAACATAATTGTCGCCTTAACTGAAAAGGGATCATTCATATTTAATATTTTATCTTAACGGCTTTGCAGGGGGAGCAAATGGAGACCGATAAAAAAACTATCTGAAATTTTAATTGGAAAATATAAGCCATGTGCATTGGAGATAGCGGAGGGAATGCAGCTCAATGCAACATCTGTTTAGTATACTTGTCAAGCTTTCATATGATTCTCAAGTCACATTATGATAAATGGTTGCATAAATAATATTGCCCCCTAAAATATACTTTTCATTCTAGATAAAGCTCGTTAATGTGGCAATTAGAGCTTTAATCGCAAAAGGTATTCGTGTAAATCTAACTAACTAACCATCACGCCGTTTCTCCGCAGGGGTAGGCAGAAAGGACGGACCGCCAAACAACTCGATCTTGGCATACCCTTCTTGCTTCATTCACATACATACATTATCTTCTATTATTCCGACTTCTGACATGTCCCGACTTAAGTATTTGATTCACTTGATCATGTCGTGACTTCCTCGGGCGTCCCCGGCTTAATCTTTCTCATTACGCTTACATAAGCCTTGCATTATTTATGAATCTCAATATTTTTCAGACGATTATTGATGGTTTTACCACACATTTGACTCACAGATCTCATTTCTACGGCATTCAGTTTACTTTCATCCTGCAAATTCTATGCCTCACTGCCACACATCAGGGTTGGTATCAGCACTCCATTTTGGACTTCTAGCCTCGCTTCTTTTGACAACTTTTTGTTAGTGCCAACCGTGTTCAGTCCTCCGTTAATGGAGTTTCCTGCATTCACCCTTCTTTCAATATTCCTATCAGTCTTTCCATCTCTCGTAAACATACTTCCCAAATATACAAACTCAACGACCTACTCTAAGTATTCATCATTCACAACTATATTGCACACTGTTTTCGTACTGTAAATCTAATTGAAGAAAAACGTTTGAAAATTAAGACTATTATAAAAGGAACTTCAATTTATATCTGAAAGTAATGAAATTTTTATTTACATTAAAAAATGAATACACTATCAGAACTGAAAGGGATGAAAGCAAATTTTAAGCCACCTCATAAAATGTGTCAGGCTTCTCGTTAGTTCTGAAAAGCAGGTGTATCCAAAAGAATGTGAACTTTCATAGAAGCAAGCCTGCTAGCAAGAATACTCGGTCGAGCCAGAACAGAGCGTAAGTCAAAAAGAAAACGAAGTGTCTCATCTCGCTGGGAGATATAAATTTAATCAGTGTTGCAAAGTTTCACGGCGATTAAAACTTTGCGTCAGCTTCTGCGGAGAAATGTTAACAAGAAGTTATGTTTGTTTGGGGAGAGGAAAAAATACCGAGAAAAGATAATTCTAAAAGTTCGACCGTCACGTTCCTCCCAGTCGCCTTGGATTATCTCAAGCGGCGTCAAATGTTGCGTAAGATTAAATATTTATCAGACCGTAGTACAAAAAAGTACAAGCACAATGAATTTGAAAAATACCGTACCTATAAAAAGTAAGCGGAACGACAACAGAATAATAAAGGTTAAGCTCGGTGAATGGAGAATGGAATAATAAATTCATGTTTTTCGTAAAAGAGAATCGAATTTGTTATAAATAGCATAATCCCATGACAAAAAATAATGACGCTGAGTCGTGAAAAGTCCCACATTACTCCGACGAATTTCTCTGACAGTCGGGGAAAGAAATTCACAAAGGAGCGAAATTTTTAAAGTGAAAACTTTAAAAATTTGAAGTGTAAAAATTGTGATGACCAGAACGGAAAAAAGCGACTATCATTTGGGATCGCGTCTAAACTCCTCGACGGCGAGGAATTAACCTGACAGCTCTGGAAGTGGAGATTAATTTAACTTAACTGTTTGTCCCGCAGATTATCCCGGTCGGGTGGGGGCGATCTGTCATTTCTTAGGTGATTAATTCACTTTTTAAAGAAAACTCCCGACTTTGAAAGGAAAGATTAAGAAGAATCCTTTGTCACTAGAAGTGGGTGGCAGTTTTTGATACCGTAAATCAAGATTGATAATGTCCGGTGTGTTGCTATACGTCTAAAATCCTTCAAAAAATACGGAGACGTCAATGACATATACTAATCTACATTTATTCATATTTATAAGTTTATAAGAAGTAAACAGTACATAATTCATAACAAAGTTAAATTAAAGGATCGTCCAGCATTCAGGGTGGTCGCCGAATCAGATTTACAAAATCATAGTACTTGCTTACGAAACACAAATCGAATATTGGAAGCACACAAGAGAATTGCACAGATTATTAACTGTCATTGTATATTTTGTTGGCAGTTGTTTATTTACAGAGTACTAAAATTTCAAATACCGACTGCTACTATATCCCTAATGAATTCATTTCCAGAATCATAAAATTACAAACAGAAAAGCCAATATCAAATCAAGCCCATAAACATTTGTACTGGGAAATCAGTGGTATACGGAGTAAATAATAAAAACCGCAAAAACAAAAGGACCGACCGAGCTATCAAAATATTATTCCCAAAATAGCGATCTAATTTTTGACTACAATCGCTCGAAAACATTTTAACTCATAGTGGAAACCAGTACTCAAATTACGCATTACAATCGAGGACGAATTGAATAAACGGGCAACGATGCGAAACGCACCATTTTTGCAATGGATTTCCGAATACAAGGCGATCGGTAGATGGATTTAAAAAATAAATTGAATATATATTTCGGCAGGGCTTCGGTACTAAGGTACTAAGGTCACGAACTGTCGCCCGGATAGGGCTAATCAATGTTGGTGCGCGAACATTGGGTACCTACGCAGTCTACAATGCGCATAAATTATTAATGACAAAAGGGGTCGCCGGAATAATCAGTTAATGACCACATGCTGTGTTTGGATTGCCACTCCGGCCATTTTGTTTCACTCGTTCGCATTGTTCAATTACACGATGGTGCCATTGAATAAATAAAACGAGCACGGGTCGATACAAAAGAGAGAATCGTAAAAATAATGGGCTATTAAAAAAGGAAAATCCTTCCAAGTTAATTTACGAACGCTTCCCACATTCCTTCTCGAACATTTTTACCCGGGGTAACTTTGAATTTTGAATCAATGAAAAATCAAGGAATACGAGCGATAGCTGTGCAGTGATAATTCTTCATTGAATAATAATAAAATTTGATAGAAGTGGAAAATATCACCCCTGCGATGGTGGAACACATTTAATTTACAGCGAACACAGTGCACGATTTTAACATTTCACAAAATGCGACACTCTACCCCCAGGGTAAATGCATATTGCACATTGAACACACTGAAGTTAGGGGTGGCCAGTTTATGTCAAATGGTGGCATTGCACTTTGTTAATTACCCTGTCATACTTAAAAAGGTGTCATAGAAATTGATGAGGTTAAAATACACACTCCGCTTAATGCACTTTTCTTGTTAACTGCGTTAAATGCGTTGGGCACGTGACGTCATCATAATGGATGCTGCAATGTGAATTATCATAATGATTCGGCCCTGTAATGAGATTAGCATTGCACAAAGCACCGAAATACCTACAAAATATTACACGTAATGCGCGTGAAATATGAATTGTTGTAATTGACGCAGGCGCGCAAAATTAGCTCGGTTAATGATCACAACGAAAAGCTATCTCTTTGAAAATATCACAGTTTTCATACTTTCATATAAATGGTGAATATGGCAGCTAATTTGGCTATATAATAGGAACCTATTGTACCTAAACTCATAAACGCACAGTGAAGCATAAAACGCTGAATAGACATTCCTTTAACACAGTGCGGTGTTTCTATTTATTATTATTTAAAAGTCCCAGCTGCTCACTACTAACCGGAACCTGTGAGACTGGCATCTCCAATTGTTTATGTTGATGTTTGTAAGTTGTCTATTCTTAAATTATTATTTTTATACGTTTATTATTCTGCTTCTCAGTATATTCTGTATCCTGATGAAGGAGGGGTCGATTACGAAATATGTTAATATTTCTATATTAAATAGTGGTTTCAACAAAACATTTCTTAAATGAATTAAACATTATTATTATTATTATTATTATTATTATTATTTTTCTTTTTTTTTCTTTTTTTTTCTATTTTCATATGAAGCGGTAACTTGGTGATGTGACATTATAATTTATAAAATAAAACAATAACTTTGTTTAACATCACTTTTATTTATATTTTAGCCGACCGGGTTTCGCTACTACCGTAGCTTCTTCAGGGCATTATACAACTCAAACCCACCACTTTCCTTATCAGTATTCTATGTATTCATGATGAGAAAAGCATCGTTTTCGAAACACGTTGATATGTATATATTAATAAAGTGGTGAATGCAAAGTAATTTTTAATTAATTTATTAATAATAACCCCACAAAGTGAATACCGATCTCTTGAAGAAATTATAAAACATTTTCTATTCATTTTATTGAAAATGGCACCACAAAGTGATTTTAAATTTATTATTGTCGCCTTTTTTTCATTTTTCTATAGTTTTTCTTAGGGCACAGGTTTTCAGCCTTTATGGACTGCACGCCACTGGTTATGAGACATGTATTTCTGTCTGTGCTACATAAAACTACGAAAATGTCGATTTGTGATTCTTTTATTGGCGAGTTTCATAAATAATTTGAATTCCCAAATCCCCAAATAAATCACTTAAATAAAATGAAGATACAACGGAATGATTTATGCTAGGATTAGGGCCCGCTTAGGCCCCGTGTCAAACCCTTAAGTCAATGACAAATTTGTTCAGGTTCGAATAATTTAGGCAGCACATATATTTATACCACCCACGAAATTTGATTTAGTTAAAGAGTATTGCCACGACAAAATAACCCATTAGAATGGTGGAGACAAAATCAATATGTGTACCCCAATCTATCCAAAATATTCCGCAACAAATGCAACTTCTTGGCGACGTCAGTTCCCTGTGAGCGAATGTTTTCAAAGCAGGATTAATTTTAAGTGACAGAAGAACAAGATTAAAATCTAAAAAAGTCGAGCAACTGATGTTCTCGAATATTAAAAAATTTTGAATCTTTTAAAACTCATAAAAATAGTTAACTTAAAATATTTAACCCAAAAATAAAGTGATGTAATAATAATATAAATGAATTTTGTAGTACTAATATTGAATCTCAGTTGGCCGTTATTATAATCGAAGTATATAATATTATCAGAGTGTGTGCTTACTTTTGTGGCCTTATTTGTAATTGACTTTATTTTAAATTATCGCTAAAGTTGACCCCAATCCCGTCCTCACATTTTGGTAAGTTCATATATATATTTTTAATAGGAAGCCATGAAGCCTATGATTTATAGTATCTAAACAACCTACACATATTACTTTTTATCATTCAACGTAATTATGACAGACGATAACTTTTATTTATTTATATTCATGTATATGAAAAAAAAAAAAGTTATTTTTAAACGGTTTCTAAAAACCGTGTATTTTGAGAAACCGAAACGGTTTCGGTTATTTTGAAAATGAAACTGAAACGCCCACCTCTATTAAAGACTAATATCAGCAAATAGTTCTGTTAGTCAGGTGACAGTACAAATAATACAACAGAGCGATGATACAGTAAAATCCTGGAGAAATGCCATCATTAATAATTGACACGTAGCTTGAAAAGGCTTTGCTACTAAACGCTCTCGCGTGAATCGCCTTCGCTGCAAACTTTTTTTTTATTTTTTTTATTTATGATTTTTTTTTTTTTAAATCGGTAAAGGGTTTATTTTGAGAAACCAAAATGGTGTTGGTTATTTTGAAAAATAACTCCCTCATCTACTAGACAAAAAACATTGCAGTGCATCATAATGTTATTGCTGAATTTGTTCGTGAGACAAATTAAATATTTAGTTGTTGTATTTCGTGAAGACTATCTATTTTACCTATGTACCTACTGTGATGCGTTTTGCAACTGTGACAATATTGTAAGTTTGTAAGATTGTAGTTGGGGGCAATCAACGGGTTAAAAAATAGTAATTTTTTTTTTACAGAATATTACAGTTTAATAATAATAATAATCGGATGATTTTTATAGCGCCGTTTTTGTAAAAAATCACCTCAAGGGCGCTGTACAAATCTTACTTCCTATTTTTACATTATTCCTATATTACATCTATTTTTGAGCCTATTCGAGAAATATTTGAGAAGTATGTATTTGTATTCCAATTCAATCACCGAAAAGGACACAGATCATAACAAAACAAATGAGAAGCCAGCGGATATAGTAAGAGAGTTCTTCAGAGCCCACACCTGCCGTACACAAATTCAAATAAATCACATTTGTAACATGTCACTGACTTATCTGCATTCACAAAGCCGGCGGTGACGGTTGTTTGTGCAGGAAAAAAATTGTTAAAAAGGGTGAAAAACTCCGCCGCCGCCGCCGCTATTGCGAATAATCCCTCAGTCGCGGCAAATCTATGAATATTTATTAAAGCTTCGGCGGGAGCAGTTCTGTTTAATGGAACAATAATAATGGAAAGGATACTTTGCGGCGTTGGGATAAGGCATAATAAAGGGGTGCTAAATCTACCGTGCTATCAGAAAAAATGTATTACTCTTTAAAAAGAAGCGAATAGATAACAACTTGAAACAAATATTCTGCGGGTCGGCGCAACGGTGCCGTGAAAATAACAGAAGAAAAGTGAAGAAAGGAAAAAAAATACATGACCTAACGTAACATTTTCTTTTATCATATTCTGTTCTGTAACTGTTCTGTATTATCCGATTACCGAGCGTAACATAATATGTTTCGGAAAAAGGCAGTAACCCTCAAAAGCAAAATTCGACAGGAGAATCAAAAAAAAAAATTATAACAGTAAGTTTTTCATAAAGGCTGATGGGGAATATTTTAAAGTTTTATGAATTAATGATATTTGGAGAATGAAAGGTGATTTAATAAATGTTGGATATATTATGTCGGTTAAGTCCTTTTTCCTCGCTTTATATTTGGGATATTCTCGAAAAAAAAACGATTTTTTGTCAAGAATTAGATTTTTGTGGCCTGATTCCTTTCTCCAGGATGTTTTATGGGTGGGCAAGATGACATATACCTACATTAAATGATTTTCACAAAAAATGACAGTTACCGCCATTTTCCTAAACACAGTCGAATATAGTGATTCTCCGTATTTACTTGTTCCATCAAAGGTAATTATTCATAAAATATGAAAAAATGTGACCTCGCTGGGGTCCCCGTTCCAAGATCACATTGTACATGGTTTTGTGTAGGAATTAAAAATTAGGTCAAGTTTTTTGTTATTGTAAGTGAATTTAAATGTAAATATTACATTTAATTGATAAACCTCGACGCCACCTATTGAGGGATTTAGCCGTTACAAGCCTTTCTCATACTAATAAAGTTGGTTGTTTACAGGAGAAATATAATAAAAAGAGTAATTATTGAATGAAACACTAGTATATATTGATTAACTTGGCGGGTTTGCGATAAGCCGACGTAGCTCAACAGTAGAGCATCTGACCGGCAATCAGAAGGGTGCAGGTTCGAGTCCTGTCGGCGATATTTATCTTTTCTCGGAAGGTTTTTTTCAATTTGGATGAGTGTTTCAGGCTAATAATTATTGTTTATAAAAATAATTGTAAATATTACATTTAACAGGTAAGCAATATGGAATATATGGTGGAGGAGCGTTTGCGGGGTTCAAAGTGGGATGCTGAGGTTATTTAGCCAGTCGACGGGATCGGGATTCACTTGGATGAGCACAGATGTGCCGCAGGGAAACTAGTGGAGTAGACATTCTTCTACGATATATCCTATAGTTTGTATGTTTCCATATTTACACAATTCAGAATCGTTAAGGTTCCATTTGTATTTCATATAAGTAGGTAATGCGACTGTGACTGCACCGGATGCTGTTTAGTGAGGCCCACGTCTTCCGAGGGACAGAGAACTCTGGCAGTTTAATAGTGAATACTGCAGCAAGGTACCATGACAAAACATTAGAGGAGTGGAGGGAAGAAAGCAGTCAAAGATAAAAGCAAAGTTTGCAAAACAATACAAAACTACATTGTATATATATAATATATGAATTAGATTCAGAAATGAGGGAATTGTCATAATAAATGAACTTAAATTATTTCGTATAATAGATATATTTGACGGCCTCCATGGTCGAGGGGTAAGGCTCTCGACTACGAATCCGAAGGTCGCGGGTTCAAATCACGGCGTGCGCAAGTAATTTTTATTTCATTAATTTGTGTTGTTTCACAATTAATTCATTTAAAAATAATACATAGTAATGGGAATGCCATAGTCTCACTGGCTCCAGACGGTTGGGAGCAGTTTGGGACTCTTGTGCGGTTTCATATAAAAATTTAAAAAAATTATATAATGATGTTAAAGTCAAGAAATACAATTTCTGAAACTGATGATGCCTGTTGTTTGTGAAACCCGTATGCTATTGATTATCACGGTTAAAAGTCGTTAGCATTTAGTGCGTACGACCTGTTTATACCTGTAATGCTCTAGCGACCGTCTGAGGAAAGTTGCATATCACGTGACCACCTGTCACTCATGTCGGTTTTAAAAATCAAGTGACACTTTTATGAGGGCGAACCTTTTGTCCCGCTGCAGGTTTAGTACCGGGGTGATTGTGCATTTATTGGGAGCAATCAATCACCCGCAGGAAACAGGCACACACAATATCTCGAGGCCTATTTAAAAGCAATAAAAATGAAACATGCAATGGAGGTCAGTCAAACAAAAATTACAGTCACTCCGATATTGTTATGACTACAATAAATTGAATATACTAAAAGTAAATCTTTAAATCAGTAAACACTACACAAGTTAAAAACAATTTATGGAAGACGTGGTGGCGTACAAATCGATACATGGAGGGTTTTTTTACATCCTAATATAAAGCAGAAATGTCTCAATAAAAAAAATAAAACTATAGGACCGTGAAGTCTAGTGTAGTGAACTTTAAAATTGTCGAGTAAGATCATGGGTTTATTTTTGGTCAAATGATATCATTGCGAAAAAAGTGAAATATGTTGTAAAGTACTTAAAATCTTTATATGGACGAAAATGTTGGCGGTAATTGGAAAAATGTGAAAATTGGTTAAATATGGTGAAAAAATGATAAATATTATAAAACATGGTGATGATTTCTCCAATTTGGAAGATATTTTGTTCATTTGGAGTACGCATTTGTTCATATGGATAGTATTTTTGTCGACTTCAGTTTAAGGAAAATTTCATAATTTTTTGTAAGATTTTATTTATTTATTGTTTATTTTTCATAGCTTCTATAAAACAGCTGTACACGAATATATTATAGAGATTACAGATAAAAAAAAAACATATATGTGTTTTTTTTTCACCACATTTAACCAATTTTCACATTTTTCCAATTCCCGCTATATATATACATAGCACGCAGTTTGAATAATAAATAGTAGAATATTTTAAAACAATATCCTAAAGATGATAATCCGTATTAAACAGGCAAGAAATGACATTATCGTGTTATGATGGTACAACTAGAAAAGGTTGACAGGAAATACAACAAAGTGGTAGTATAAAAAGAAATATGGGGGCTGTTTTTCAACTATTTTGCAACATGGATGAAAAGATAGTCACTAAACCGTCTGTAAGTAACGTTTAATAAGTTTTTCGGTTTCGAAGCATAAAAAAGTGCACGGTATCTCCCACGAATATACTTGTTACATATTTTTGTTTTAATTTAAAATATATTTAAAGTAAACATGGACAAAAATGTTTCAAAGCAGTTAAAATTCCGACCCATGCTCAAATATCCTAAAATATTTTACAAAAGGACGAAAATATTGAGCGAAGTAAATCCTTGTCACATTGGGTCGCATAAGTAATTCACGTGTTAACACACATAAATGGAGGCAAAACAAAGACAATTAAAACGAAAACAGTCATTACAAAGTTTAAATAAACGCTTCTAATGGCGCTCATTGAAATAAATTTAATTGGGGTCTGTCGAGAACCTACTGGCTCGCCCATTAAAACACATTTACAATAATTAATATTGTAAAATTGTACTTAAATATCATGAGCTGGGAAACAAGGGATGTTCTGGCCGAATTCCGGGATAATTTTACGCTAATGTCAGCGTTTCGGGAATTTGGTTCGTAAAAATATTCCGATCCGGGTTATTTTATTCCGAATCAGCACTGGTATCAAATAACAACACGTGCGATGTATTATTACCACGTAGAATTCTGCCACCGAAACCAAATGGTGATTGGATGATTCTACAGGTAAATGCCAAAGGTTAATTTTTAAATGTATTGGATCAAATTGTAGTAGATAGGATACAGATTACAAAGAATAATAGCGGAGATAAATCGATAGATATGTGTTGTAGATGTATGTGTATCTGAGGTATAGACAATTTCATCTGACTTTGGGTGAAACTGACCATTCATTTTAAGAGCATAAACCCCATTACTGAGTATCCTGATCTACTTAACCTGATAATTTTTTCTATTTCATAATTACTTCAAAAGATTGGTATTCACTTAGATAAATGAATTAAAAATTACTTTCGTATTCACCACTTTATTAATATACACAGATATCTCTACATGTTTCGAAAGCGATGCATTTTTCACCAAGAATATATGGAATACTAATAAATAATAATGTCAAGTATACACAAATGATAAACATAGAACACAATAATGTAAGAATAGACAAATTATAAAAATAAACCAAAATTGATTAAAAAGTAGGTAAGTAATTAATAAAAAAAAAATTATAAAACATTGAATAATAAAATTAAGTTAGAAATTAAAAAAGAAATTATTTTTATTATTAATATTAATATGAAAAGAAGTTTAAGAGATAGCTATTGATATTTGATAGTTTGTTCTTGTAACTGCAGTATGAAACAGGAAATAAAAGGTTTAAAAATTAAACATACAAATTTGAAATTGTGGAAATCACAAAATCTTTAATAGTTAATTAAATAAAATTAATAATATTTGTTAATGGTCATTGACCGTAAATAAATAAATACAGAAAAATTCATTACAATTGGCTTATCTGGGGATCTGGTTGTGGGTCTATAGTTCAAATTGAACACTTCTACGCATTTTCTGTCCAGTGGATTGGTAGATTAATATTTATAAGTTGTGCCGTAGTAACTACAGATATAAAACAGCTCCAAGTAAATCTAACATTTCGCAGAAAGGGCCGAAATAAGGGAGATTTAAAGGGTTCATTTTACCTAAGGAATTATTGAGAACATTTAATCCCATACGAAATCTCTTTAGAAAGGGTCTTAGTTATCCCCGGCCCGCGCGTACACTTTCATTATTTTTATTAGGCTAGTGGATTTATTTATGCTAATGTTGTGAAAATAATTCCGATGTACGCCCGGGGCTCCGCTAATTTCACGCAAGGGCGGGCCGCTGTTTTATTCAACAAAGGGGGGTTAAATAATGTTGATTCTGGACTACCCCCTCTCAAGGGTTGAGGCAGTGCCGTAGCGGACGACCGGGCGACCCTGCCAGCCCGCACGTCACTGGGGGCTAGTGACTGCAAATCCGGATTATCAGGCTTCTTGAAACTAAAAATTCGAATATCTGGCAAAAAACGTTATTTTTCACA